>JAVTVY010008176.1:0-48730 GCA_036873755.1 Hanleya hanleyi | reverse complement strand
GTCATTCCCATTGTTGAGGTCATGGTAGTAACGTCATTCTCATTGTTGACGTCACATGAACGCATTAATTGCTTCCAGCGTGCGTATATGAATGAACCAATCAAATCCTTTGAGTTGGGGCCGGGGTCAGAATATGGAGTTTTCATTGGTGACAAAAAATGCAAGTATATTGTGCAGTTTTTTCTTGTAAAGTTAGCTCCCTTGTGACGTTCCGTCCAGTCCCTGTTTCAAGCATTTCCTAATAGGCAGAGTTACTTCCTCTTGTTTCCCATTTAAAATACATTATGAAACAGGGGCTGGATCCAGTCTACAAGAAGGCATGATACATGTACTGTTTCACTATATTCTTTACTATATTGGATCGCGTGCCCATGTTTGTAAATTAATTACCAGGGGCGTTAATTTAATGTTACGCTAAGACAGCCACCTGAACATACATAGTAAGTTTCTTAGTTGGAAACAATCGTGTACAAATGTTTTTATAGTATATAATTTTTTCTTATTCCCAGCAGTGGTCCAAATTCAACAAAAAGGTGTACCGGTATTTTATTCTAGTATCAACAAAAGTGGATGAAGTTTCATCCACTTCTGGTATCGATGTTGGGATATATATGAAAATTTTTGGTACCGGTACCGATATTTCACGGAAGAAATTCGATTATTGCAAGTTTCGTTTTAGGGTTCACGTTGGAATAAAATGAAAGTTTAAAATTAATTAAAATGCATAGAAAATATAAATAAAATTGTCAAATTTTTAAAACCCCTGCCCATTAATTTCAGAAGACTCCCAAACTACAACAACGAATGTTATTCGCATATAGGCCTATAGGGCGCTCCAAATTTATCAGCCACGTACACGATTATTCTTGAAAAATTGCAACTATTTTAAATATATTCATGGGGAATTGCAAATTGTCATACATTTAAGACTGGCCGCCACAATATATAGGCAAGTGTGTGGGTGGGGCTGGGATGTGTTAAATGGGGGGGGGGAATATGGACGAAGATTTACCTCTATTTATATGGATTCATCCCAGGTATCTCGTGTCACCATTTATTCATGTAATGTCATTTGACAGGGTATGAAATAGGAAAAAGTCAAACTTCCTCTAACCTTACGGTACCGGTAACGGAATCTATACACTGCATAACATGGCCTGTTTCCGGTTTTGCGATGTTATAATCCTGTTGATTGGTTGAATACAATAGATGAGCCAATCAGAAGCGTCGTACATTGGGCTTCCGGTTTTAGTCGTCGACAGAATGACCAGCTGCCTGTGGAATGACAACCTCGCCACCAGGGGTCGCTCTCCGCTGGAATGGCCGCTCCGACGAACAATCTCGAAACCAGAGCTATCCGGTCCTGTCCTCCCTACTATGCTCTGGGAGGGCGCTCGGCAGTACGATCGGTCATTGGATAGAAAACAAAACCCTAGAATTTAGAACATAACGAGAGCGTATCTGTGGGGATCAAGCCGACGTCCCGACGTCATGAATGTTATGAGCGCGTCTGAAAGATGACGTAGCCTACTAGAATTCTTTATGCTTTCTTGCGAAACATTTTTTTATTCTGACGTCATGACGTTATGACACTGGCCATGAAAATGACTCATGACTGACGTTCTATAAAGAATAGGATATGTTCCAATTGAACCGGAAGGGGCCATGTGAAAGAATTTTTCAATGTATTATGGGACCAATTTTCAGCGACCGTCGTCCCAGGGGTTCGTCGGAGCGGCCAATTTTCCAGCGGAGAGCGACCCCTGGTGGCGAGGTTGTCCGACGAACCCCTGGGACGATGGTCGCTGAAAATTGGTCCCATAATACATTGAAAAATTCTTTCACGTGGCCCCTTCCGGTTCCATTGGAACATATCCTATTCTTTATAGAACGTCAGTCATGAGTCATTTTCATGGCCAGTGTCATAACGTCATGACGTCAGAATAAAAAAATGTTTCGCAAGAATGCATAAAGAATTCTAGTAGGCTACGTCATCTTTCAGACGCGCTCGTAACATTCATGACGTCGGGACGTCGGCTTGATCCCACAGATACGCTCTCGTTATGTTCTAAATTCTAGGGTTTTGTTTTCTATCCAATGACCGATCGTACTGCCGAGCGCCGGCCTCCCAGAGCATAGTAGGGTAGTCCAGTATAACGGGACACCAGGCTTTCTCTTTTAATATGCTGTTGTTTACTGACAAGCCATGGTAGTCCCGTAGGCTTTCATAGTAAAGACAAATCGAAATACCACCGTCAACACATGAGCGGGAAAAACGGCCCAAAATGAAAAAATAAAGAATTTCCCTGCCCACTCACCTTGATATTTCAAAAGACCAGTACCTACTGCATTCATATCACGTATTTTCCAACTCTGACAGGTCTGATAAAACGCGAGTGCACCCTGGCAATCTAGAGGTAGTTTTCCTGCGACTGAATTTTTCTCGCAAATATGGCTACAATGGAAAAGCCTTGACCTTGGTCCTTATTTGGGGATACCACGTGTTTACACAAGTCGTCACATAGTGCGGGGATACCCTAGAGGACAAAGGGGTCTTCCGTTATGTATAACAATAAAACGGACCCTGCTTCGACTAAACTGAAATAAAGTCAACCCGATCAGGACAAATTTAGTCATTTCTTCCTTACCATATTCTTTACAAATTCATCAATACTAATATTTGCAGCAGTAATTTTTAGTTCATCTCTCCTCACAAGGAACTTAATCTGTTATAACGGAAGACCCCTTTGTCCTCAGGGTATCCCCGCACTATGTGACGACTTGTGTAAACACGTGGTATCCCCAAATAAGGACCAAGGTCAAGGCTTTTCCATTGTAGCCATATTTGCGAGAAAAATTCAGTCGCAGGAAAACTACCTCTAGATTGCCAGGGTGCACTCGCGTTTTATCAGACCTGTCAGAGTTGGGAAATACGTGATATGAATGCAGTAGGTACTGGTCTTTTGAAATATCAAGGTGAGTGGGCAGGGAAATTCTTTATTTTTTCATTTTGGGCCGTTTTTCCCGCTCATGTGTTGACGGTGGTATTTCGATTTGTCTTTACTATGAAAGCCTACGGGACTACCATGGCTTGTCAGTAAACAACAGCATATTAAAAGAGAAAGCCTGGTGTCCCGTTATACTGGACTAATAGTAGGGAGGACAGGACCGGATAGCTCTGGTTTCGAGATTGGTGGAATGACTACGGGGTTGAGGGGAAATTTTCGAAATGAAACGTTGACAACTGAGTTTGAGCGAACCCTTCAAACGAAATAAAAGATGATCTTTTCACAGGGTATGAAATAGGAAAAAGTAAAACTTCCTCTAACCTTACGGTAACGGAATCTATACACTGCATAACATGGCCTGTTTCCGGTTTTGCGATGTTATAATCCTGTTGATTGGTTGAATACAATAGATGAGCCAATCAGAAGCGTCGTACATTGGGCTTCCGGTTTTAGTCGTCGACAGAATGACCAGCTGCCTGTGGAATGACTGTACGGGGTTGAGGGGAAATTTTCGAAATGAAACGTTGACAACTGAGTTTGAGCGAACCCTTCAAACGAAATAAAAGATGATCTTTTCACGGGGATGGCGATGCTGTCAGTACAGTGCCGCCGAATATTAATGACAGCGACTCAAAAATTATGTGACTATGTCGAACATTTTGATGCAGTGCCAGTTACAACAACAACAACAACAATGGGGTCGTCAAATTCACCCGTTAAAGCCAATGACGGCATATTAAGCGACAATTAATTCTCAACACTATAAATGAACCTATTTTTGCAATTATCCTGATACAATTTTGAGCATAAAGATATCCCCCCCCCCCAAAAAGAAGATTTTATGTAGATTTGGCATGATGTTCAGATTTCAGAACAGTTTAGGCCAGGTCAAATTTCTTCACACAGCATAAGCCTATTTGTTTAGCTTCCACTTCAAAATCTACCAAGTTCTTACTTAATGTTGATTTTTCTTAATCCACCTGTTTGATATTGTTATGTAAGCTTAATAGAAATCTGGCTTCATGGGCTACATGGGGGTGACTGGGCATGCTGGGACGGGGTAGCTTAATTGCTGAATGCTACATAAAAATACCCTGTGCTAGGAATTTTCATCCCAAAATGGCTCAGATTGCACCACAGAGCATGTGGGGTTTCTGGCGGCCCCCAGGCCCCCGGCCTAATTTTTAAACGCCTCGCTGCACTCGGCAGTTAACAACCACATACACCTGTTTAGATATGATTGTACAGGTGTTCCCAAAGAAATGGAGAACCCGGAGTGGAAACTGACATCAGTTTCTAGCCAGATTCCGCTGGAGCGTAATCTGGGCGGAAACAGGTTGGAAATTTCATTACCAGTTTCCAGTCCATTTCCGCTGGATTGCAAACAGAACGGAAACTGACGATCAATTTCTGACCAGTGTCCACTGTAGCGAAAATTTAAGGACAGCTTTCCGTCCAGTCTCCGTGCACCAGAATCTTAGCGGAAACCTATGTCCGTTTCCGACCTGTTTCTGCGCAACCGGAAACAGGCTAGAAACTTAATAGCAGTTTCCGGTCCATTTCCGCTGGATTTGAAACAGAGCAGAAACTCACGTTGGTATCTGAGCCATTTCACAAGCAGGTTGGAAACTTCAATACCAGTTTCCAGTCCATTTCTGCTGCATTGGAAACAGAGCGGAAACTGACATCAGTTTCTGACCAGTTTCCGCTGGAGCGGAATCTGGGCGAAAATTTAACAACATCAGTTGAGTTTCCCCCATGTTTCCAATCCAGCGGAAATAGACCGGAAACTGCTATTCAACTTTCCAGTCGGTTTCCGCTTGAGCAGAAACAGATCGGAAACTGACCTAGGTTTCCGCCAAGATTCCGGTACACGGAAACTGGACAAAAACCTAGGTCGGTTTCCGATCTGGAAAGTTGAATAGCAGTTTCCGGTCTATTTCCGCTGGATTGGAAACATGGGGGAAACTCGCGTTGGTTTCCAAGCTGTTTCTGCTCGAGCGGAAACAGGTCGGAAACTCCAGTACCAGTTTACAGTCCATTTCCGATGCATTTGAAACAGAGCGGAAACTAACATCAGTTTCCCACCCGTTTCCGCTGAAGCGTAATCTGGGCGGAAATTTGACAACAGGTTTCTGTCCAGTTTCCGTGCACCGGATTCTTGGAGGAAACCAAAACACCTGTTTACACTGGTTTCCGCATTGCGGAAACAGGCTGGAAATGGGGTGAGTAGTATACAAGGAGTAAATGGAGTCAATAGCGCGTCAGTGCGCATGCGCAGAACCTTGGGTGACGTCACAATTGGGCGTGTGCGCATGCGTGTGTGTGTGTGTGGATGGTGGGTGGTGGGTACAAGATGGCGGCGTGTGGATGGTGGGTGGTGGGTACAAGATGTCGGCGTGTGGATGGTGGGTGGTGGGTACAAGATGGCGGCGTGTGTGTGGATGGTGGGTGGTGGGTACAAGATGGCGGCATGTGTGGATGGTGGGTGGTGGGTACAAGATGGCGGCGTGTGTGGATGGTGGGTGGTGGGTACAAGATGGCGGCGTGTGTGTGGATGGTGGGTGGTGGGTACAAGATGGCGGCGTGTGTGGATGGTGGGTGCTGGGTACAAGATGGCGGCGTGTGTGTGGATGGTGGGTGCTGGGTACAAGATGGCGGCGTGTGTGGATGGTGGGTGGTGGGTACAAGATGGCGGCGTGTGTGTGGATGGTGGGTGGTGGGTACAAGATGGCGGCTGTGTGTGGATGGTGGGTGGTGGGTACAAGATGGCGGCGTGTGTGTGGATGGTGGGTGGTGGGTACAAGATGGCGGCGTGTGTGTGGATGGTGGGTGCTGGGTACAAGATGGCGGCGTGTGTGTGGATGGTGGGTGCTGGGTACAAGATGGCGGATTGTAGAAAAACGTATAAAAGGAGTCGATTTTTAGGGTAGGGGTGTATTCAATCTGACTTACCTGACCTGTCTGCCTGCCTGCCTGCCTGCTTGCCTATCCGCTTGTATGAGACGAAAAGCATGAGACGTGGAGAAGATTTTCCCTGGGACCCAGCAGTACCTCCGGTTGAAGTCTTGCCTGAAGATGAGCGTGTCAGGGACATTTATCAACGTCACTGGGCTACCATACGCCATTGTTTTCACCGTGACCGTCGTCTATTGGACTTGTATAACTACCGACTGCAGGACCTCACGTATCTGTCTACCTATGCCGAGAACATGTTCAAAGATCAGGTGACAGCGTTCAAGTTGAATATGACATTCGGGTACATTTTACGGCACAAGGAGACGGACCAGCTGCGGTATTATTATCCCAGCAATAATACCTATGTGTTTGATCAGCCGTTCACGGTGACGGATGCCATTTCTCTGGAGCCACTCATCGACCAATTGACTACGTTGGATCCATTGGAATGGGCCCGGTTGCAACGCCCCAATACCCAATGGCTTGTGGAAATGGTGACCAACGTCACATTTTTCGTCACGAAAATGAGAGATCATCCTATCGGTGCTCCTGTACTACTCCCTCCGTGGTTGCTTCATCGACCCGGCCTGTATGCATTAACAGGAGGGGCAAAGGGACCCTACAAAGACCGGAAATGTCTGTTTCGGTGTTTGGCCGTGCATGTGGACGAGTGTAACCCCAAGGCTTGTGACACAGTGGCCAATGGCTATTGGGAACAGTATTTACAGCAGCAAGACTTGGATAAGCGGCACTTCCGTGGAGTGCCGTTCAAGAATTTGGATGACGTGGAAACACTGTTCGACATTAATATCTTTGTCTATCGATTACGATGCGAGGACGATACATTTGTGGCTGAATTGGTTCGGCGATCAACAGAACGGTATGCTGCTACGATGAAAGTCAATGTGTTCGACGACAATGGCGTGAGTCATTTTTCGCTGATCTCCAATATGAGCCAGTACGCTCAGTCTTTCAGTTGTGCCCAATGCCATCGGGTGTTTCATCGCTCCACCAACTTACAGCGCCACGAGAAAATCTGTGACAACAGTGTCAAGCGAGTATATCCGGGTGGAGTGTATCATAATACGCCGACTATTTTCCAGGAACTGGCCGGTGAGGGTGTGATGATACCGGAAGAGGACCGTTATTTTCCCTACCGGGCGTGTTACGATTTTGAGGCCCTGTTGGAGCCCATGGACATGTTTTCAGCAAAAACGCAGTGGACGCAGCGCCATATTCCTCTGAGTGTCAGTATTTCCAGCAACGTACCTGGCTATGACGCTGCTCCGGTGTGTTTCGTGTCCACGGGGGACTCCCATCAGTTGATTACCCGCATGATGGAGTATTTAGAGCAAGTCAGTGCGGCTAGTACGGAATTGTTGGTGGCCAAGTTTCAGGACGTACTGGACCAACTGGACGACCGCATTCCTGTACCCGGTGTATCGTTCAGCGACGATGAAGAGTCCGAGTCCGAGTCCGAGTCCGAGTCCCTGCAGTCGCAGCCTCTGCAGTCGCAGGATGTACCTTTACCGAAACCGTATGCGGAGAAATTGAAGTTACGGTTCCTACAATACCTAGGCCAGTTACCGGTGCTCGGCTTCAACTCGGGACGCTATGATTTGAACATGGTGAAAGAATTTCTCTACCCTTACTTGGCCCAGGCGAATACCCTCAAGTCCGTGATCAAGAAGATCAATAATCATATGGCCCTCACTACCACGTCACTGCATTTCCTGGATGTACGGAACTACTTAGCTCCTAATTGTAGCTATGATCAGTGGGTCAAGGCCTATAACTGTGTACAAACCAAAGGGAGGTTCCCTTACACGTATATATCATCGCTCGACCGTTTGCAGGAAACACAGTTACCACCCCGGCACGCCTTCTTTGATGATTTGAAGCAAGTGGAATGTCCGGAAGACACGTACCGGGAACTACAGCAGGTATGGAACGATGAACATATGCAGACCTTGCGAGATTTCCTGATATGGTATAATAACCTAGATGTGGTTCCTTTCCTGGAAGCGGCCGAGAAAATGGTGCAACTCTTTCGTCGCCAAATGCACGTCGACATATTTAAGGAGTGCTTGAGTTTACCGGGTCTAGCGCTTCGCCATCTTTTTCAAGAGTGTGCTACGTACTTCTCGCTGATACAGAAAAAAGATGCAGACATGCATGATTGTCTAAAACACAATATTGTGGGCGGACCTAGTCTTATTTTTCACCGTTATCACGAGAAGGATGTCACGACTCTGCCCAGTGGGAAACCCTGTGCCAAAATCATTGGATTTGACGCCAATGCCCTCTACCTGTGGTCGCTCGCTCAACCCATGCCCAGCGGGCATTATACGCGTTGGTGGGCAGACGGTCAACATTTCACACCTCAACGTACGCCGTACAAACATCTCGCCGACCAGTGGTTAGACTGGGAAGCCTATCGACGGGGAATTTATATACGACACCAGACCAACGCCACAGAGAAGCGTATAGGAGATCGTCGACTCCCCGTCGATGGGTTTGCCCTTGTACAAGGAACACCGACCGTTTTCCAGTTTTATGGCTGTTACTGGCACGGCCACGAATGCCATTTCAGCGCTGGCCGCTTCAACGAGCGACGTGGAAAAACACCGCAAGAATTACGCGAAGAAGTGGTGGCCAACGGGGATTATGTGAAAGAGAGAGGATACCATCTGATTGAAATGTGGGAGTGTGAATTTCACACGATGTGCCAGGCCCTGCCCCATTTACGACGTTTCCTAAAAGAGCGTGAGTACCCCTTGAGTCGTCGGCGACTGCTGAGTCTGCCACAGATGTTGGACGCCATTCGTTCGGGGGACCTCTACGGCTTTGTGGAATGCGACCTCCATGTTCCCGACACTCTCAAGCCTCTCTTCGCCCAGTGCCCTCCCATCTTTAAAAACACGCTGGTGAGTCGAGCGGATATTGGGGACACCATGGGGGCCTACGCCGAGGAGCATGAAGTACTTCAACAACCTCGACGGATGTTGATTGGTAGTATGTGGGCCGAGAAAATCTTGCTGGGCACGCCCTTACTGCAGTGGTACATGAACCACGGTTTGGAAATTACTCAAATATATCAAGTGATACAGTACGTACCCGAGGCTTGTTTTGCGGAGAATGCCGACCTCGTGACGTCGGCCCGTCGTCAAGGTGATGAAGACCCGAGTCAGGCCATCATCGCTGAATCTGGGAAGCTCACTGGCAATGGTTATTACGGAAAAACGGTAACAACCAGGATAAGCAGGTCAACGTGAACATTTGTACTACTGCCCAAGCCCGCAAAAAAGTGAATTCTCCTCTGTTTCGATCCGTGGAGGTCATCGATGACGACACCTATGAGGTCACTTCAGCCAAGAAGACTATCCGGTACAACTTACCCCTGCAGATTGGATGTATGGTCTATCAGGTAGCCAAGTTGAGGATGCTGCAGTTTCTCTATGACTTCATGGGTGTCTATTTTAATCCCTCAGACTGGCAACTCATGGAAATGGATACCGACTCGGCCTACATGGCCGTCTCTAATGCGGATTGGGAGTCCCTGGTGAAACCCGAGTTACGGGCGCAGTATGAAGAGGAACGGGACCAGTGGCTACCTCGACGTGACCATTACCAGTACGATAAGCGTACGCCGGGCCTGTTCAAGCTGGAGTGGAGTGGGGATGCTATGATTGCGCTCTCCTCCAAGACGTATTACTGTTACGGAGGAGACGGAGGAGAGGAAAATAAGTTTAGTTGTAAAGGCGTCAACCGACGTGACCCTGCCATCGACAAAGCCCTCTACCTGGGGGTGTTACAAAGCCAGGCCAGTGCCAGTGGCACTAATAGAGGATTCCGGGTCGTCGACCACCAGATGCGCACCTATATCCAGCAACGAGACGCCTTTACTTTCTTTTATCCCAAACGAAAAGTGTTGGCCGACGGTGTCAGCACCACTTACTTGGACTTGTAAAAAACAATGTCGAACTATAACTGTTGATATACGAGTTATAAAACTGTAAAAGTCAGGATGGCCGAGTGGTCTAAGGCGCCGGTGTGTAAGTGCTGGTCAGCGATTGCTGTCGTAGGTTCGAATCCTACTCCTGACAGAACTTTTTTTATACCTTAACCATACCACTACTATTCTATGTGTACATACCCCTACTATTTGTACCCTGTATTCTATTTGTATATAGTGTGTAACCCATTCTTGTTGACTTAAATAAAAAGAGAGTCAAATCATTTTTTGTGTGTTTTTTCATCAATTTATTCAACAGAACGTCAGAACAACAACGTCATAACAATATAACGTGATAATAATAAACAAGTGGCCTGCGCGCGCGCAGTACATTTTTAAGTTAACCAGAGAAATGGAGCATGCACATTAAAACGAGAGGCCGTCCAGTCATAGACGAGGACATCACGGTCTTCGGCTTGACAATAATCATCAAACATATGTACAATGGTGGGCATAGAATGTCCTCTACTCCGGTGAGTGAGATAAAACACACAGTACTGTCCGCACACACTACTCAAGGGTCCTTGTAATCTTTGAGTATTCCAACGCCACTCTGTAGTAGAGACGTCCATGAATTTCACCAAATCGGCATGGAGGGGTGCAAGTCCGTAGGAATCAAAGTATTCGCCTTGGCCTAGGGTGTCCACGAACACAGCTATCCAATGTTCACCGGGTCGACTCCTCGTGTCTGTATTCAGGATGTAGGCTGCTGGGGTGGTGGAGTGGGTGGGAAACACATTGCGTGGAAACACACCTCGAAAGGGGATCTTCGCATCTCGCTGGAGTATGCTCATCAGCTGCTCTGTATCCATGACTCTTAGCTGGCGTAGTCACACAGCACGTTTCTTTGCTGATCCACGCTGAGGACGTTATCAAACTCGGCGTAGCAAATCACGTTAATGGTGTTGGCTAGAGGGGTGGCGAAACGCAGTTCCAACCGTAGGTTTCCTTTCTTGAGCAAAGCCAGTTGATGATCGTGTTCCAAGGTGGGGGTGAGGTCAAAGGCGAACAATGTGTACCCATGGCTAAAGTCTTCTCGACTGATGGTATTGCCTTCGTCCTGGTTGTTTTGTCCTGTGGCTGTAAACAGGTTCAGGTAGGTCCGCACATAGTTTCCGCTAGTAAAGTTCGGTTGTAATGGACGGGCTGGAATTTAATGGCCGGCCACGTGCAGTGCCACAAAGTTAATGTTGAAATGTTGAAATTTGAACGGATTCTCAGCCCAATTTCCATTGAATGCGGTGTTGGTCACACACGCCAGGGTAGGACGTTTAGGCAGATCCCCTAGAAATAAATTTTCACGATTGGCCATCATCGTACCTGTTGGCACAGAGAACACCTTGGTCTGTACGCGTCGGATGGGGTACTGGGCTGGTTTTTTCGATAAGGCTTCCATGTGACTCAGCAACACGCCCTGTTGCAAATCTACCGTACGGACAAACAGGGCTGCATCTTCAATGACGATCTTGTAATGGATATCCCCCTCTCCACCGGCCATTAAGGCGAACGTGGGTAAGGACCGGATCAACTTGATCTTGATGGATACACCGTTCATCATGTAGCGGTCTTGCAGGAACAGATCGGCGTGCAGTCGTCCCATCATATCGATGGACTTGCTTTCGGCTGTCATTCTTTTGCGTGTGATGAACCCAGGATTGCCACCGGTTATGTTGTCCAGGTATCCGGGTTTATCCCTGAAGTACAGCTCAGCTTGTAAGTGTGATTCTTTGGCATCACTACCGTACGACAACAGCGTTTCCATGTAGGCTCGGTACGGGTACGTATTGGTGGACGTACTGATGAGTTTATCGTTCAGACTTATATCCACCTGTTGGAACAAAGAGTGCAGCCAAAGATTCACCGGGCCTACTACCGCAGCGTCCTCTATGTCCGTCCCGTCCATGTCCGTTATTTTGGCTTTCACGTACAAGTAGGTGTGGGCTAAATCCAGGTAGGCCGTATCTTTGTTTTCAATGGTAAATTCCACGGGACCCATCCCCGTCAGGCTAGCCAGGGATCGATGTTCTACCCAACGTCCTTCGGCTACACTGGTTTGGGTGGGTGGAATAGTCCACAAATCCAATTCACTGTTGGTAGACGGACACGACTCGGAGTGAATGAATGCCATTATGCGAAGATGTCTCTCTCTACTACTACTACTTCTCTTCTTTTTCTTCTTCTGGGGCTTAGTCCTCCTCCTCTGGGGTGTGCGTCGTCGGTGTGTTGGACGTTGAATGAATCTGGGGTGTGTCGGTCTTTGTCTTTTAAGGGCTTTGGCGATCAAGACGCCGCCGGCTTCTTTAGCCCGTCGTTTCAAGGCTTGTCGGGGTGCTGTGCCTTCCATCACATCACCGGCCACGCGCAATCCACTGCGTACCGCTTGTTTCCCCACCGCTTTCACACCCCGTGTCACCAAGGGTAAAAACGTTTTCACAATGCTGCCCAGTATGTTCCCCAATCCGTGACCTCGTTGCATGCGTGCACCGCTAAACATGGGCAAGTTTCCTCCCGTTTGTTTCTTGTAGTAGTCGGCATAGCTGGGCGTATGGCACTGGTAAGGCACGTACATTATACGAAGTGAGGAGAGCGGGCTTGTCGGAAAGCAAGTGTCAGCACCACTTTTCCTCGTTCGAATGGGATCGGACGTCCCGTGTCATCTCTTATATCCACCGTGATCGTGTTGATATCGGTATGTCGTACGGGCAGGTACATTATATGGTTGAAACTCTCGGTGACTTGATCGCCATACGTCTTGCTAATGGGTACCACCCGTAACAGAGGTGTGTTCACATCACCCACAATATGGCTGTCCACTGCGTCCGAGTAGACGTACAGTCCGTACATACCTACTTTCATATCCATCAAATGGGTACCGTTGTCAATGGTGGGACCCGTGTAGATGCGCTCATGCAGCCGTAACATTTGCTGTAGTGTACGACTGAATTTCACTTCCACGTTAGGGCTCAGCATGATAGAGCTCTTGTCGTTGTGTACGTTGACATCGAAGAATATGTTGTTCTTGAAGCGATAGGCTATCAGGCGTGTTGCATCATCCGTGCTCTCCTTTAGAGCGTTGTACTCCAACAAGGCCATCAGAGCCTGAGTGAACTTCTTGGGCGTATCATATTGGCCTTGGGGAAGAATCATTCTGTAGGTTTTATCTTCGTAGGTCACTTCGTACCACATTTCTTCGTATTGTACGTTGTACCATGAGTAAGGGTATTGAATATCCACCAGTCCACATTCCCATCGTCCCGGTAAATGTAACGGTTGGGGTAATTGAGTGACATACTTGGTCAAGGTGTTGTCAGGAAACACGTCGAGTGAGCTATTACTGGGCAACGTCAGGTAAAACATGACGACGACTGAGTTGTTCTGGCTTCTGCACCGGGTTTTTATAGGAGTTATTAGTAGGGTTCCCAGCCCTTGGGCGCCTTACCTCGGCGTCGTGATCGTCGTGGCTGTGGTGTGGTCGGTATAGAGGTGGCATAGGGGTGAAAAGAACGATCCCGCCGTGAGGGTGTTTTGGGTGGCGTCTGAGGTTGCCATTCACGTTCCCAGGTATGGGGGAGACGTCGAGCGGGTGCTTGCATCCACTTCCAGCGTTCACGATTTCCTACCAATTCTTGAGGGGTGTGTGTGTCTTTTAACCCCTGAGCAAAGGCTTCCCAGCTCGGTGGATTAGAGTGTTTGCGAGAACGGACCATATCGTTGATCAAATCGGTCATATGAGACCCCGGCACCACTTGGTTGCGAATCAGCAGTTTTCCTTCCGCGTTCCAACCCATATCGGCATTCTGTTTCACCCGGTCCAACAATAAACGCGCCTTGGTCTTGAAGGCTTTAGGCACACTGGCCAACACTTCCTGTTCCAGCTCAGGTGAGGCCGAGGATGACGGTGGTGGTGGTGTTGGGGATGGGAGTGTTGTGGGCGTGGTGGTAGGTAGTGTACTACTCCCTCTATATTGATCCATAAACGTCTGGTACCGGTTCAGCGTATGATGGTAGAGTTGAATTTTCTCGTGATCGGGGAGTCGACGTTGCAGTATACTATTCATCTCTTCATCCAGAGACTGCAGTTGTTGCACTGTGGCCGGTACGGGATAGGGGGATTGCAAACTCTGTAACAGTCGAGGTTCGACCAGCATCATTTTTTTCGTATGTTCCATGTTAGCGTCCCAAGATGGAGCCGAGTAACGGGCCCAGTACAGTAGCGGCTAAGGGGGCGAGGAGTGCACCGAGAAATCCACCTCGCTGTAACACCTGTTTCTTTTTCTTGACACTGCCCGTCTTCTTCACCAACGTTCGGAGACCCGCCTTGTGCCGTTGCAATTTCCCTTTCTGCAGAGGACTGAGTGGAACATTGCCTTTTAACACATTATGGGCCACTTCACACAAACACCGTACCAAGTCCGCATCCGCGCCGCGCACCAGGGCCCGGCCCACCTCCGGTGGCGCGCTGCGTAATACACGCAAAGCCGGCGCGTGCTTGCGTATCCGTGCAGACATGATGATGAATGAGGGCTAGAGTGCCTTGTCTTCTTCTTTTATCTTCTTCTTTACTCATTTGGGGGTGTACACCGTCTGCACCTCGCCGGGAAAAATGAGGGTACGCAATCGCAGGGTAGAGGGCGTGTCTTGTTTCAAGTCGATGAGTAGATACCCGTGAGCGGGTTGGGTCGCATCTTCAAAGGCTTCTCGTACAAAGGCCGTGTTTTTAGGGTACATCTGTTGGGCGAGGTGCGTAATTTGCGAAGCGTCTCTGGGGTTTTTGAATAACACCACATACTGAGCATTCAAACTAATGTTCCTGTGCTCTTTGTTCTTACTGAAGAGATTCTGTACGATGTAAATGATGCTCAACCGACGATGATGGCTGCCTTTGGTAAAGAGACGGGTGATTCGACTGTCCGTTTCCGTCATGAGATCGTCCACCACCACCAAGGTGTCTTGGGGTGTATCCTCAGGAGGTAAGCCTTCCACTAAGGTGAGTCCCGGGACACGGGCCAGTTCCTCGTACGCGGGTTGCCAAGCTCCATAACACCATAGGATGCGCGCTAGAGGTGGTGAAATGAGGGCTGACCCATGTTGGATCAGACGTTGAACGAAGTGTGTTTTTCCCGACCCTGTCGGTCCAGCGATGAGACACGTGAAAGGATGCTGCCACCGAGGATCCATAGTTTCTTTATTTGGTGATTTGCGCTCGACGGTTAGAAGCCCACCCCCGTTGTCGGGGATCCCACCGGGGATCGTAGTCCAATGGGAACCGTTGTGGTGGTAAACGTGGTGATTCACGGGGATCCACTGCAAATATGTTTAGCGGCGTGGTGGTGGTGGTACTAGGTGTTGGTGATGAGGTGGAAGCGCTTCTCAGGGATGACGGTGGATGACGTGGAGTTGGAGTAGGGGATGACGTGGTCGTCGTCGTGGATAGGTCAATGTAGCGGGCAAAGGGTAACGTAGTGGTGGCTGGAGTAGACGGTGTGGTCGGTGTGGGTGTCTGGGTTGATACGTGGCGAACCCTTGACGTCTTGGCTGGCGTAGGCAGCGTCGTGGTCGTGGTCGTGGTGGAAGTGGTGGATGACGGAGAACGCAGGGTGTTCAAACAGGATATCACGGTCGTCAAATCGTAGAACACGCCTGTAAATAACGTACCCACAAGCACTATTACACACACTACAGTACCCACTTGTGCTTTTCGAGTTCGTAATAGTAAGGGTAGACGTGTACTATCCATGGTACAATCCTACACTGAAGGCGGGTGATGATAGGGGTTAGAATTTATAGACGTTTCATGTCACGGCCGGACACCCAGGAATTAAACGAACGAGGCCATCCTTGCCATTTGACGAGATGATAGGGAATGCCACGGCGATGTTCCGTTTTCCAAAATTTGACGAGATGATAGGGAATGCCACGGCGATGTTCCGTTTTCAAAATCTTTTCCAGAAAGTAGTCTTTCTGTGTTTTCACTATGGGTTGTAATTCTGCCTCGTAAAACGTGCCTTGCAGTCTCTCTCCTTGTAGATCTTCCAGTTGATAGACGTGTGGCTGTCGAGGTTTATGACGAACGATGACAAAGTGCTCGTCACTCCAGTTGGGCAAGTAACTTTTCTCAAATTGGCCTTTCACTTTACTGATCCGTACCACATCTCCGCGTTTGTAACGGGGTGCCGTGAGTGATGGACTGGATGAGTACAGCGTAGCACGCACTTGATGTTCGTTGCGTTCTGTCACATCACGGGGAGCTCGCTGGATACTGCGATGATAGGCGCGATTGTACCCTTGCACCAGTTGAGGTAGTACATCGATGTACCGTCGGGTGTTTTGGGCGGTAAAATACTTGTACATTCGGCCTTTGAAGGTACGATTGAAGCGTTCCACCACAGAAGCTTTCGTCTCGTTGTACGTATGAAAGAAAAATACCTTCTGTTTCTTAAGAAAGGCTTGAAAGGATCGGTTGAGAAATTCTGTGCCTTCATCTGTTTGTAAATAAAGAGGTTTGCGCCCCGTCTTGAAAATCTGCTGGAAGGCTGCTATTAGATTCTCTCCTGTTTTGGTGCGAATGGGTAGTACCCAGGCATACTTGGATAAAATATCGATACAGGTCAATATGTACCGATGTCCATCATTGTGAGGTGCAAATCGACTCATGTCCACTAAATCCGCCTGCCATTGCGCGTCTATACCGCCGACGATCACCCGGTTACGGCGAAAATGGCGTCGGGCTGCTCGGTGTAAACTATAGGTGTCTTGGGTTTTTAACCAGTCTCGAACTTCAGTTCGACTGATGCCTTGAGAATGGGCAGCTCGAGATAGCGCTCCCACAGCGCTATACGCGGCTGGACTGTTAGGGCTGTAATACAAATCGGTTAACACCTCGTTAATCACTGTAGACTCCTTTTTTTCCTTTCGGGACCGCTGCTTCATTACGGACTTTTTCTTCTTTCCCCTCATCGTTCTGGGTCGCCGTCATGTGTGTGTGGGTCGCTTCATCAGGTGACACTGACACTCTAGCCTCTGTGCATTCTATAGATATAGTATTTTCACCGTCTGTATCATCATCAGATTTTTTTTCATAAGGTTCACTCAGCGCGTCTTCCATAGCACGAACCCACGCCAATTGGTCGGGTGATCGGTCGTCCGGTGTAAATAACTGGTCCACAATAGGTACTATTTTCTCCAAGGCTGACCACACAGAGGGAGTTAGGAGGATACTTTGTGTAGGCTCTTGGTAGCGGCCCAGACGCCATCTTTTTCGTATGAAGAGGGGCGGTACGGAATATACGTAGATGGCATTGTCCAGGTGGATGAGGTCTCCGTCCAACTCACCGCTCAACACCCGTTTAAATTTAGTCCAGCCATCACGCTGTAGCGTCACCGTATTCGATAGCATCTCAGCGGGCGCCCAGTAAATCGCTTCATCGTCTTTCACCAGGGTGACTTTATCTTGATAGACGTATAACCTCACACTGGGTGTAAGAGGCAGGATGGCTCGTAGGTAAGTTGACATGCTTGCTCTAAATGTCGAACGGTGAATGACACACACTCTGTCTCATCCCTCGTATTTATAGGGTCAGGTACTATTCTGTGAGAGGAGGCTGTGGAGAGAGTACTTGATCCACCATGGGCACTATTTGTTGCAAAGCCGTCCAGAGATCGGGGTCCAGAGTAAATCCCCCTCGCTTGAGACATAATGCCGGTCGAAGTAGAATAGCGGCACCCCCACACTGCTCTAGCCGCGGAAAAAAAGAATCCTCTCTTCCACTCCGCAGGTAGACACCGAGTCCCACATGCATAAAATCCACTTCGGGTTCTTTTCCCTGTAACAAGCGTGTTAATAGAGTCCATCCTGGTAAACTTAAACATAATTTCACTTCTCTAGGATGTTCTTTGATGAGCTGCAATTCATGATCATACACCATGAGAATCACATCAGACGTCAATTGAAAGAAAGCGAGCTCCTTTCCCGGCGCTGCCATAATGATGAATGACAAAAAATACGGGCCAGGCAAAATATATATATATACCGATTCTTGCTAATTTGAATAAAAAAATTGTAAATAAAAAAATACGCGTACCTTGTTCTAGAAAAAATAATTAAAATTGACAATGCAATTTTTGTAGGCGCGCGCTCCAAGATAAAATATACTTCAGAACATTTGCGACGACGCTACATCTGTATGTGTCATTTATGCGTGTAAAAACAATTAAGAGCTCACAGGTAGGAGAGAAGACAACATTGAAAATGGTGTGCAAAACGCTTTTACCGATGTATTGCTTATTAACAGATTACCCGGCCGGCTCCTTTCAAGCCGAATCCATTATCATCATGCATTTCTGTGTATTGGTTTATTAACAGATTACCCGGCCGGCCCTTTTCAAGCCGATACACATTCGTATCGTATCGTATCGTATCGTTCCATTCTCAATGCCTGTAACTACCGGCATGATACACACAAGCTGGTACATCTTGGAAAAATTTATGACCTAGATTCTGCATTGAAGATCAACCCTTGAAACGCGGAAAACAATGAATTACATCAATTATACCGTATTTTCGCCTGCATATTGTCTGATCGTACTGTTCTTGTTTATCTGATGATGCTGAACAATAATGATCTTGTGATCTTGGGGTGGGGTCATAAATTTTATGAAGATGTACCGTGTTGCAAACAGCGCACGAAAATGATTGAGAATTCTGCACGTTGTGTTTCTTGCCGTAAAATGAAGGGGTTGTTTTTATAATTTTGTACAGTTCTCTTTCGATAAACGCGCTGGAATTTTCACCGAGCTAGTATAAGGTTGTAAGTCATAATCTTCATGTATTTTTAGCCAGGAAAATCAATTTATTTGCATTGTACGGAGTTTTTGGTACTACCGGACTTTAACATTACGCGTGTAAAATTCGCTAAAAATTCATAAAATAACAACATAGTCTAGCGTTAGGCGGCTAATTTTTTTACATACTATACCATGAATTATCTGAGTTCAATTGGAAATAAAATATATACGGGACTGATATTTTATTGTCAAAACACAGCCTTTTATAAATTGAAAAGAAACACACGCCGAATTTTCAAGGACTTCAGATAGACACAGAATCCCAACGATTTCAACGACGTCCGCGCGTTGTCTATATATATCGCGGCCAGATTCATAGGCCCATTCAAAAAATCTTTTTCACTATGTCACAACAAGAGAATCAAGCAGCTACAACGAAGATGTCAACAACCACCAAGCCCATAGGGAGGAATTTATCCAGGAGAAAGAAGAGAGTAATGAAACGCGTGATCAGGGAATTTTGGGCGAGGGAGTTTTCAGGATGGGAGGCGATGCTGACAAACGGAGAAGGAAGGCGCAGCACCACCGCCGCGAATGTTCGGGCCTTATTGAACGCTGTGAACACTACCATCAACGAGGAGGGGTGGTTCAACTTGTTACAACGAGTGATGGGAGAAGAAGTGGACACCACCCCTCCTGCGGCATCAACAACGCCCCAACCATCCGAGGAATTCCCCCTGGAAAACGTGATGGGGGAGAGGATATTCCTCCAGCCACCGGCAACAACAGCGCCCCAGCCCCGGGAGGATGTACCACCCTTCCCTCTCCAAGACCTGCCCTCCTCCCTGGAAGACGACGACGAGCCCCTCATCATATGGGAAGAACCGCCACCTACCATCGCCGCTGCCATCTTCGTGGATGGGCACCCCTTGACCCCGAACATAGACGAAGATGGTATGCTAAGCCCTTACAGATACTTCTCGGTCAGTGAGATGACTACGGGGGAGTAAACAGGCAAACTCCCCTGGTGAAGAAAACACCATATCAAATTGAACCCAACCGTTCTTTTCAGAACGAACCAATGTTTCGAAAGAGAAGGCTTCTAACTTGCACATCAATTTCAAAGCATACAGCCCCACCCTTTTTTTTATTTTTTAAACTGCATCACCAAAAAACAACAACCCCTGCCCGATATCAAAAAGTCCTTGTGAGGACTGATCTCTCTCTTATAAAACACAGATTTTTTCTCTCTCCCATTAATTAATTAATAATACAGTCCAAACGATAACGGACTGACATTTATTTTTTTATTTTGATATATTCCAACCCGAATAATAATAACGGGCTGAAATTTATTTTGATAGAGAAGTTATTCGAATGATAAAGGGGACGGACAATTTATAGCACAGGGATATGTGTGGGAATCTAGTGTTAATTTTTGTGCGTTATTAGAAGTTCCCCTTTCGGAAAAGATGGGTGGTTATAAAAATAACCAGATATGTAATAAGCCATTACATTGTTGACAGGGTTTGTTGTTGACGCTGTCTTCTATCAGCACAGACGGGGCATGTCAAGGGAAGTAATTCACACACTCGGGGCTTGTTGGCTTCTGCGCACGTCGGAATCTGGGCGTATCGATGAATACAAGTTTCACATAAAGCCTGGTGCCCGCACGGGGAGATCGCAAATTTTGCAAATTGGTTAGTGCATTCCACGCAGGATAAATATAAGGCGTCTTGACGTTCTGTGTTGGACCCCAGTGTTGTTGTTGCTATCGACCAAACGTAGTGTATCTCGTCTTGATTTTGACTTATTTTCCTGTCTCTTACTCTGTTTGTTCTGACGTCCTTCGGATTTTTTCTCACATGTTGCCGATTTCGAGTGGTTCTCACGTCTTTCCGATTTTTTCTGTAGTCTGCCCTGTTTCTTCTGGAATCTTTCCTCCTCTTTTGGGATACTGTCGTGTTTAAGTCTTCCCTGTTTTCCGCCTGCTCATCTTCGTCTGAGGTGTCTGTTGTCTGGCTTCTGCTTTCTTGTGCCATTTCTCCATCGGCTTTTTCTTTAGCTTGTGGTGTCAACAGACTGTCTAACATGCAATCTATGTTGTCAAAACATTGGTATGCGTCTGGAGTAACATCCGGTGTGGCTGCTAGGGCAAAGAAGTTACTCAGCTGCGATGTTTCTGGGGGGTCTTCACAATGGGCTGTATTTGGTAGAGGATAGTTCCGGGGTGGAGGTGGTGGAAATAAGTCTTTCATTATAGCATCCAACCAGGGTTCGTCATGTACCAAATTAATGACGTCGCCGAGCAGTTGTACATCATCATTTGGGGTGAAGTCTGATTTGTCAATATCCATGATTTCAACCAAGGGTGCCTGCATGACTGAGCACTCAGGCTAATTGTGAATGCCTGAAAAAAAACTGCGCGCTATTTATAATGTAAAAGCGCGGACCGTAGCGACAACACTCTGTCGTCTGCTACACTGACGCTGCGAAAATCTGTGTGTGTTTCTTTTACAATTATAAATGGCTGTCATTTTACAATAAATCAGGGCCCGTATACATTTTATTTCCAATTAAACTCTGCCAATTCATAGTGTAATATTTTAAAAAATTTACCAACCTAGCGCTAGACTATGTCGTTATTTTTAAGAATTTTATCCATTTTAAATCCATAAGATTATGGTACGGAAGTGTGAAAAACACCGTACACTGGGAAATAAATCGGTTTTCCTGGCTAAAAATACATCCAGACTACAGCTTACAATCTTATAATATTACCCTGAAATTTCCAGTGGGTTTATCGAAATAAAACTTTGGAAAAAATAAAACTTTAGAAAAAATAAAACACAACATTTTTTTAGCAGATACCATAACCTTGCACTGACTCACACCGGCGGCCGCCATCTTGTACCCAGCACCCACCATCCACACGCCGCCATCTTGTACCCAGCACCCACCATCCACACGCCGCCATGTTGTACCCAGCACCCACCATCCACATGCCGCCGTGTTGTACCCAGCACCCACCATCCACAAGCCGTCTAGACTATAAATAACGTGTAGTCTGTTGTCATTTATTCACAAATTCAATCATGGCTACAAGAAGACGACCACTGTTCACTCACCAACCCCCTAGAGATCCTAGAAATGCTGCTACAGAACACAGAGAGATGCTTAGCAGTGAAGATAATGGAGGAATAACCATAGTTACAAGCTTTCAGCGGGAAATTGAACACGAAGCCATGATCAGACAAAGTACAGGAGAACTGGAACAACTCCGGCGAGATGTAATAGCAGAAGCAGATGGACGGTTGCAAAGACTAAGTCAACAACAAGACGAAGAAATTAGCAGGATGGTGACCGTAGAAGAAGAATCCGACGACGGTGATATAACTGATGGAGAAAACGGACAAGACCTTGCATGGTTAAATAGCCATACACCTGCAACAACAACAACAACGACGTTGCCTGCCGAAACTCCCAGTATAACGACTTCGGCTGAAGACCGTGCATGGTTAAATAGCCATAGACTTGCAACAACGTCGCCTGCCGAAACTCTCAGTATAACGATTTCGGCTGCAGAAACACCACCACAACGATGCCAACACGAAGCCGAGGTATCCCGCCTCAACGAACGGATTAACGCCATGCGGGAAGCATGAATGTCATGGAGGCGGAGATTTCCAGACAGAACAAAGAACGACATATAGAAGAAAAAAAAACACGATGTAGTATCTGTACAGATGAGGAGAGCTTGTACGCTGTATTACCGTGTGGACATCTGTGCCTATGTAAAGATTGTTGGGTGACACTGTCGTGTGAAGGAGCCATGTGCCGCTGCGTTGACGCCGGAGAGGAACATCTCAAAATAAAATGCCCCATATGCAGGAAGCATATAGGTGGTATCAAGAGAATCTACCGCGCATAAGTGTCGTGTAACACTTCCAAAGGCCCTTTTCAGGGCCAACCCATCTTTCCGGAAGTGGAAACTTCTATCAACAAAGCACAAAAATTAACACCAACTCCCATCATCCTTTCCCCAAAGAAAAAAAAAAATTTAAATTTTTTTAAAATTTTTTTATTTTTTTTGAAATTATTGAAAAAAATTATACCCTTCGGCCACCGCGCATGCGCACAATCACCCCAATTCAACCCCACACCCAGTCCATCAGATGCTCCTTCACCTCACCGTCAATTTGATACCTCACTCGACCCACTTCCCCGAAAAAAATTTTTAGCTCCTTATTTCATCTTCACGTCAGGTCAACGAAATTTTTTTCGAGTGGGTCGAGTGAGGTATCAAATTGAAGCTGACGTGAAATGCTTCACATTGATACTTCACTCGACCCCATTGGACCATTAGGGGCTCGCCTAGCTCCAAAAAGGTATAATGCGCATTTTTGCCTTTTATTTTTTTTTATTTTTGGGGGAAGTGGGTCGAGTGAGGTATCAAATTGAAGCTGACGTGAAATGCTTCACATTGATACCTCACTCGACCCCATTGGACCATTAGGGGCTCCCCTAGCTCCAAAAAAGGCAAAAATGCGCATTTTTTTATTATTTTTTTTGGAGGTAGTGGGTCGAGTGAGGTATCAAATTGAAGCTTACGCGAAGGGGCATCTGATGGACTGGGTGTGGAATTGAATTAGGGTGATTCTGCGCATGCGCGGTGGCCGAAGGGTATGAAAATAGCCTTTTTGGAGCTAGGAGAGCCCCTAGTGGCCCGATGGGGTCGAGTGAGGTATCAATGTGAAGCATTCATGAAGGAGCATCTAATGGACTGGGTGTGGGGTTGAAATAATCCTTTTTTTCAATAATTTCAATTTTTATTTTTTTCAATAATTTCAAAAAAATTAAAAAAAAGAATGAACACTAAGCATTTTTTTTAATTTTCTACTATTTTTATTAACACAAATAGAATGAACGTATTCACAAGGGTATTGAATTTTAATACAATTATATCTGAGTATTGAATTTTTTAATACAATTAACAGTAAAAAAACTCTGAATTTTTTAATACAATTATACGCTCTCAAGCCACTTCAATGAATGTGTATGGTAAATGTTTTTCAACATTTGTTCTGATTGTTCAATAGTTCGCCAACAAGACTTGTTTGAATTCATCATCATCTTTCCGGCCCTGGTGCACGTAAATGTAGGTAATAATCTCTTCACGTGGAATTTTGGGAGGGCAGGCCGCTTCCACTCTCAGGGCAATTTGCGTCTCCGTCACGGTCTGTAGTGCTTCAGTGATCAGTGCGTATGAGGGTACACTAGTGTCCTCTGTCCTCTGATGAGATCCAGGACTGTGTCGATGTACTTCTGATAAATATAGTGAGACACCTGGTAGGCCAGAGCTTGACGAATTGCACTTGTGAGACTCTGCAACCTCCGCCACGCCGTTAATTTCAAAGTGACACCCTGAGGACAAGCAACAAGCTCTTGCGTATCTAACCGCCTTCGCCATTTACGGATATGCACGAGGAGCTGATCGTTGAAATAAGCACAGCTCACAAAGATGTCGTCACCCACATGAAATTTCGCTTCGTCACTCCCCTGATCGCGAATAACCGCATCGATGGCGTAATCAAGGGTCTCCAGTTTTTGTCAGGAAGCGTAGGTCAAGGCAATATGCTTACCGGGTCTGTCGTTAAAGCCCGCTGCATTAAAATGCACTTCTTCGTCTTTCACACTCACAGTTAAATAGGGTGAGAGCTCCCAAATATCCGTGTGAGCTGCCTGGTAGGCTTGCTGGATGAGGTTATTGATCTCCTGGACAGACATAGGAAGTTCTACCTCTTGTTTCACAGGCACTTGCTGGGGTACTACTGGCTCAATCACTGACTCAGGTATTTCTAACGGTGTTAGTCGAGGGCGTTTGGGTCGTCCAGCGCGTTTAGCAGGTGTACTCTCTGGGCTAGTGTGCGTACGTTTGCTAGCTGTACGCTCTTCGGTGGTATCCATCACTAAGATATCATCATCTTGTATAACGTCGTCGGCTTCAAGTAGATCTGCTAGTTCGTCATTTCCCGTGATCTTCAACCCCGCCACCATGACTAGAAATGCATAAGGGCCACGGCGCAGTAAACAGTCGATGAGAGCTCTGTTTTGTGCTGAAGGGGTTTTCTCCGCCATGATATTTTCCACACCCTCTTTCAGGAGTATGTTTTCCTGCATAAGGAAATCACATAGTTCAGCCACATGCTGTATTTCATCAATGAGGCGAACACGGTACTTTCGAAACTTCGCTAGCTGGGCTGCCTCCATGACTGTGGGCTCAGGCTGATGAGGAACTAATACAGCGTAATAGTCTGTTGAATTTGCACTGGTAAAATCAAAAAAAGTAAATGGTTCACAGCTCATACAAAACAGGCAAGCAGGCTGGATGACTGGCTAGAGGTGAAGCAGACTAGAGGTGAAGCAGGCAGGCAGGCAGGTAGACAGGCTGGGAGGCTGGTCAGGTCAGGTAAGTCACAGTGCTCCGCAAAAGTAGTGCAATGAATACACCCCTACCCTAAAAATCGACTCCTTTTATACGTTTTTCTACAATCCGCCATCTTGTACCCAGCACCCACCATCCACACACGCCGCCATCTTGTACCCAGCACCCACCATCCACACACGCCGCCATCTTGTACCCAGCACCCACCATCCACACACGCCGCCATCTTGTACCCAGCACCCACCATCCCCACACGCCGCCATCTTGTACCCAGCACCCACCATCCACACACGCCGCCATCTTGTACCCAGCACCCACCATCCACACGCCGCCATCTTGTACCCAGCACCCACCATCCACACACGCCGCCATCTTGTACCCAGCACCCACCATCCACACACGCCGCCATCTTGTACCCAGCACCCACCATCCACACACAGGCCGCCATCTTGTACCCAGCACCCACCATCCACACACACACGCATGCGCACACGCCCAATTGTGACGTCAACAAAGGTTCTGCGCATGCGCACTGACGCGCTGTCCACCCAATTTACTCCTTGTATACTACTAACATTGTTGGTGGTTATATCCGCACAAGAATCCTACTCGTACAAACCATAGTTTTATCATTCAAACAAATAAAGTGCGAAAGTTCCTCACAACTCACAAAGATCGACAAAATTCAACTAAAAACTGGTTAACCTTTTTATTTTAGCCGATATCATATATATTAAGGTGCATCCAGAGGGATAAAAATAATACAAAATTTCAATTAAACGGATATATATCATCTCTAAAATCGATATACAACAGCGAAGCACTTTGGATAGGCATCTTGATGTGTTCTATGGTTATTGGGTTGTTCCGTGCGATGGAAGAAGAGATGTATGCCACAGACAAGAATTTAGAGCGGAACCCTCTATTTTCTATATTCATGCATTTTTCGCTCTGAGATAACCCTGCTTCTCCTCCAAGAGAGAGCGAATACCCCTAGAGGTGCACTAGCGATTCTATGCCGTGTCTCTTGATCTCCATATCCTGATATCAGAAATAAACAGAGTACATCTACACATCCACATCATGCTCCAAAAAACAGCCCCCTTGTTCATCAAGGTCTGCAAATTTTTCATCGAACAGAAATTCTGCATTGGTTTGTAATCAACATAGCAAAGGGGTGCATCCTCAAGGCCCGTCTTTATCAATCAACTATATTTTTCAATTCAGTTCATTTCAAAATAGCCATCGCTCCCTCAATCAGCATGAAAGATTTGAACAACACTAACATGGAGATACAAACATTTGTTAGAACATGCGCATATCACAAGCCAGAAGTTTTGGAGAAACCTAAAATCCACATGCTCCTCCATTTAACACAACAGATGAAGGACATGGGGCGAGCCCCAGGTTTCTGCACACAAAGGCTGCATCTTGATTTCTCACAGGTCAGGATGAGGGGTCATGGTGACCAGACAGTACAATATAGGAATAAACTTAGGAGGTTTATCATGAAAATACAGGAGAAATTTATAGTTCTTGAATTTCTAGGGAACAATAGCCAACATTGCCTTCATGTTTAGTCCTTACAACACCTCGTCTCCCTTCTAATTTTTCCTGTAACACACAAAACTGCTATTTTTCATAATTTCCTGACAGTGACTCACCCCAATTTTGGTCAGACATCATCTATCCATAATGTGTCGATATGGATAAAAGAATTTTGAGTTAAAAGTTTTCATTATTTTGGGCTCACAGTGTCCATGACAACATTTTTGGAGGCAATTCTATTCACAAAAGAAAATTGCAACTGGGATAGGAAACCGTCCCAGTTATAGCCTGGATATGAATAGACAGACCAAAATCACCATCACAAAATATGCCCGTCATTTTGGCAATCTGATTAAAGCAGATCGACAAAAAACACTCACCATCTTACTTGTCGTTCATGTCATTTAAATCAGCAATATGTCAGAAGGGGATCGTTCTTTTTAGGTCTGGTTTTAATCAGATTCTCAAAGGAGTCGTATGAGTAAAACACCAGGCATAGACCAGAATACACCAGAGGCACAGCTTTAAGAAAATAGAAAGAGAGAGAGAGAGATCGCATTCAGCAATATATCAACTATATAGCGACGATCAAACAAAATTCTAGGTATTCAAGTCAACAACTCAGCAAACTAATGCGTTAAAAAGAAATGGAGAAACAAAAAGTAAACTCGGTGGGGGTGGATCAGGGAAAACCTTTTCACGAAATCGATTCATTTGACGAAACATAGGAATTCTAAGGGGTTTTTAGGTAAATAAAGGAGAAAACAGGAGGGTTTTAAAAATATACGAAATATAGGAGCACCATGAGCCCTGGCAGCATTGCAATTTCCAAAAAGAAATATTGTTATTCTATGACAAGACAAGGTCTCAAATATAAAGAGAGAGAGAGAGAGAGAGAATTAAGGTTTAATGTCGCGTTCAGCAATTTTTCAGCTATATAGCGACGATCAAACTCAAGCCAATAACTTAGTAATCCAACACATTGAAACATACAAAACTTATGCAACAAACCGATTTCTCTCAAATAATTCAAGATGCAGTCCTCTCTCACCCGATTAAAAAGATATTCCAAAGTAGTCGCTCGATAAAAAGCATGTTTTTCAATCTTAAAATCTATGCAGTCGATAAGGATATGTTTCACCGTGAGATCTTCGTGGCATGGAATACACATTATGACTGGCTCTTTTCTTAGTAAATATTCGTGAGTTAATCGTATATGGCCGATTCTACATCGCCTGATCCTGGCTTGATCGAAACATTTCTGGCTGTTCAGATGAGTATAGCCTACAGTGTTTTTGAACTCATGAAGTTTGTTATCCCATAAAGATTGAAACATCCGTCTCACATAAGCACAGATAGAGGGTCTGAAATCGCTATATGGGATCCCAACAGGATCAATTTCATCATCTAGGGCTGACTTAGCCATTCTATATCAGCCTCAGTATTACCGTTGATGCCAACGTGACTTGGCTACCAACAAAACACAATATCAATCTGTTGATCAAATCTACAGTTATATAATTGTAGAATATCCATGATAGTGGGATGAGTTGAAGTTCCACTTTCAATCGCTTGAAGACATCACAGTGAATCTGAAAATATGACCTATTTTTTCCTTCTAGTGGACCCAATACCTTCCAAAGCTAATATAGCCTTTGCTTCTGCAGTGAATATCGAACTTTTACCGGGTGGTCGACATGTTTTAGTTTTGAAACTGAAGCTAGTAGCACATGCTACTCTCTCACCATCTTTAGAACCATCTGTATAAATAGCCTGATGTGATCCGTGTTTTTCTCTTGTACATTTCACCCTTCACGGAGGCTATAAATGGATACTTACAACCAAGTCAAGGAAAA
The DNA here is from genome assembly GCA_036873755.1 of Hanleya hanleyi. Lineage (NCBI taxonomy): Eukaryota > Metazoa > Mollusca > Polyplacophora > Lepidopleurida > Hanleyidae > Hanleya > Hanleya hanleyi. The sequence goes on along the minus strand of JAVTVY010008176.1, from coordinate 20,116 downwards.
TTTTGAGATCACGGACTCCATTTTCTGCAAACTGGAGCAAGTTTGAAGGATTTTTGGTGACTTTAAAAATAACTTCATGAAAATGTCCAGATGCGTGAGATTTTGATATAGCTGCGTGAGAGCGTGAGAGAGATGCCAAATGCGTGAGTCTCACGCTGAATGCTTGAGGGTTGATAGGTTATATCGTATAGTACAAAAAGATGGATGCGTGCTTGTTTATTATGGTAAATTATTCCAGACTCATTTAAACAGGAAGGTGAGAATGGTTCTCCAATAGCCCCAACTGGGACCTAATGATACTGTCATTAGGTCCCACGTACATCCTAGCCACCATCGTAATGTAGTAATGTAGAAGCCCGAATCGTATAAACAATTATTTAGTTGCTCCTTTCCATGCATTTTCCGATAAAACGTATCATGAACTAGTCCGAACGGCCAACATGTGTTGTCTTTTTGAGTGGGTTTCGCCGCCTTTTGTACCAGTCCCCACTTGAATATATGATCATGTCCGCCATGTTTGTTTTCACGCTGGAGTATCGACTGCGCAAACGGTGGCCTCAGTAAAAACCGAAGTGCACACGCCAACACCACAAACGTGGTCGTCCGATTATTGCATCCGACAGTGAATGAATGAATTTGAATGAATGAATTTTTCAGTAAAAATTTGTCTGCCTTACGACCACGTTTGTGGTGTTGGCGTGTGCACTTCCGGTTTTTACTGAGGCCACCGTTTGCGCAGTCGACACTGCAGCGTGGAAACAAACATGGCAGAGCTGATCATAGCTCCGGTGTAGCCTTGTTCCATACTACGTGAGAACAACGCTACGGCTGCAAGCCAGTCACCAGATCGAGTTGTTGGGAAATTGCCGTACGGGCAATATTTGCCGAACCAATTGACCATAACCAATAAAATAATTCGATTCTATGTCCACTTACCTTTCATAAAAATCCTTGTTTATGAGTGACCGTCCGTTTTTAGCTTGGCAAGAGATCGAAACTCGGACGAGGGGGTTATACTGTCCATGTAAAACTTATCGATGTAAAGATGGCGGCGATGTGGACAGTTTTATCCCCCCTCGTCCGAGTTTCGATCTCTTGCCAAGCTAAAAACGGACGGTCACTCATAAACAAGGATTTTTATGAAAGGTAAGTGGACATAGAATCGAATTATTTTATTGGTTATGGTCAATTGGTTCAGCAAATATTGCCCGTACGGCAATTTCCCAACAACTCGATCTGGTGACTGGCTTGCAGCCGTAGCGTTGTTCTCACGTAGTATGGAACAAGGCTACACCGGAGCTAAGCTGATCATATATTCAAGCGGGGACTGGTACAAAAGGCGGCGAAACCCACTCAAAAAGACAACAGATGTTGGCCGTTCGGACGATTCGGACTAGTTCATGATACGTTTTATCGGAGAATGCAATGTAAGGAGCAACTAAATAATTGTTTATACGATTCGGGCTTCTACATTACGATGGTGGCTAGGATGTACGTGGGACCTAATGACAGTATCTTTAGGTCCCAGTTGGGGCTAGTTCTCAAACAATCTTTTGCCACAAACATAATATTTGTACAGCGTTAAATTAAACCAGTGTAGATGGCGCTGCTGTATAACAGAACAGAACAGAACAGAACAGACCATCCGGGCAATCTGATAGCAGGTAGATGGCGCTCGTCGCAGCCGGGTACTTGTCATCATTCTACCCGTTTTGAAAAGGTCCAAAACAAATATCATAAACGGTTATTATAAGGGTACACACAACAGGGCGTTCGAGTCGAGAGAGAATTAAGGTTTAATGTCGCGTTCGTTCAGCAATATTTCAGCTATATAGCGACGATCAAACAAAATTCTAAGTACTCAAGTCACTAACTTAGTAATCCAACGCATTAAAACAAACACACATTAAAACTTATGTAACAGGCCGATTTCTCTCGAATAACCCAAGATGGGCGATTCCACCAGCTATGACCCTGAACCATCAACATTTTAAATGTCTGGTAGCTGGTTCTAGTTGTGTTTTTAATTTACCCAGGTGTTTGTACTTTCTGATACAAAGGTGATTTTTCAGAATGAAGTCCATGCACATTTTTTGAGCGGTATCAAGGATGGAGAAAATTTTGCCATTATTTCAGGGCAAAATAGTGGGTTTTTGCAGTTTTGCCTAGATATTATAACAGTGAGGTGGAAAACAATTTCATTGTCATCAAAGATAATGAATATCAGTATATTCTATAAAGTTTGTCATTATTAAAATATTTAACAGGTAGTTTTTCTATTATGTAGACCTCAACTTGGTGTTACGTGCGTGACACTCAAATGATAGAAAATGTGTAAAAGTTTTCCTCAGTGACTAAGTTTTAACAATATATTAGGCAAACCTGGTTTCCTCTAACTTTGACTTGAGGTTAACATAATTATTCAGTTTCCCCCAAAACAAGGCCTGGTAAGTTATATAATAGCCATGTTGAGTATTGGTCACGCACGAAACGCACCAATTATTAGGATGACATTACAAGTTGAATTTTGCCAACAAATACTACTGAAAAGTGAATCTTTCTCATAATGAAAAGTGATGGGCATATATTCATAGTGCACCATTTCCAAACTTTTGTCATTAGTATTTCTCTTGAAATATGGGCAGAAACTTTTCTTGTTACGTGCGTGACACCTGAAGGATTGAGTATGCTTGAAAGTTTACTCTCTTGTCCCAGTTACCAGTTTGTATTGTTAAAAGTTGTCTCGCCCTAACTTTGACTTTAGGTTTGCACACACATGTAACCATTTAATTTCATACTGAGGTGGTGTAAGTTAATCTGATAGACATTTTGCATATATGTTACGCACGTAACATGAACGTTACCTGTGTGACGTAAGGTAATATTCTCTGTGTTTTTTCTCAGATTTACGGTAAAGGCGATTATGAGCTTTTTATCATAAAAAGGGCACATGTACACGCTTAAAACTAAGTGTCGAAACCTACTCGTAAAGTGTTGCAATAACCCTTTAAGTGTGTCCACAGGGACAGCACTTTAAAGTGCAGTCCCTGTGGACACACTTAAAGTGTTATTTCAACACTTTACAACACTTTAGTTTTAAGCGTGTACACATGTAATGACACAAATGAGCACTATAGTAAGATATTTTCATAGTTTCTCATAACAAAAATAATAATATTTTTTCTTCATTATGGAAGTAAACTGTTATATCATTTTCCTCATGGATTCTGGTCACCATGTTTATATCACCAAAATATCACTGATTGTCAATGAAAAATCATACCTAGTGTTCACGTCTTACATCCAGTGTTCAATAGGCCAAGATATTGTCTTGTATTAGCTAATTCAGTGATCATGTGGAGGGAGCAGTGACCAATATACATGTAGTGAAGATACTTAATACATATATGCGGAGTTCTAGCAACATGTATTACAATGCATTTCAAGTGACACAAGCAAAGTGAATCCGATGAGGACAAAAACGTTACATAAGTATACATTTAGGGTCACATCTTCCACTAAATGCATGCACTGCAACAAGATATACTTTAATTTTCACAGAAACTTAAATTTAGCATGCATGTTTGTATGTCTTATTAAAATTATATTGTACTGTAAATTATTGTTAATTTCTTCAAAAACATTTGGTATTTGACCTACTCTTGTGAGAAAATTACTTTCTATCTGTTTTAACAACATTTCCGGGTGCTGATTTCATCCACAAGACTTACTTGTACAGCACTTTCACAGTGTCACGCACGTAACGCCACAATATCACGCACGTAACAGCACTATAACACTTCAATAGACACAGAAGAGCTATGTTTTGTATGATGTAGTCAAATGTCCATACCAGAATATTTGAGCAAATCAGAGGAGTTTTGATCACAGTATTCACAGGCTTTTTCAAATGAGTTGAATACCCATAGAAATTTTCCATTTTGTGAGTCACCCACGTAACACTGAGTTTAATCTTGTTCATTTCTTGTGTTTATGATAGATATATAACTTTGGCCATGTACATTGTTAGACTAAACCTCTTCTATCACTAACAATGGTAACACGTCGGTTATAGGGAAAAGTGGACAATTGGCTGCCTGAAATGTCTTGAAAATCAGCCTCTGAATGTCACACACGTAACGGCTGAATTGCCCTGATGCAATCCTCCCTCGCCCGACTAATAAGATCTTCCAAAGTCGTCGCTCGATAAAAAGCATCTATTACAATCTTAAAATCTATGCATTCGATAAGAATATGTTTCACCGGGAGATCTTCATGGCATGGAACACACCTTGGGACTGGCTCTTTTTTTTAGTAAATGTTCGTGAGTTAATCGCGTATGGCCGATTCTACATCGCCTTATCATGATTTGATCGAAAAATTTCTGACTGTTCAGATGAGTAAAGCACAGACTTTTTGAACTCATGAAGTTTGTTATTATTCACAGCATCTCATAAAGATTGAAACAGCCGTCTGACATAAGTACAGATAGAGGACCTGAAATCGCTATATGGGATTCCAACAGGATCAACCTCATTATCTAGGGCAGAGCCTTTTTATCAGCCTCAGTATATTACTTTTGATGCCAACGTGACTAGGCAACCAACAGAACACAATATCAATCTGTTGATCAAATCTACAGTCATGTAGTTGTAGAATACTCAAGATAGTGGGATGAATCAAGGTTCCACTTTAATCGCTTGGAGGCATGACAGTGAATCTGAGAACATGACACATTCCTCACCTCCAGCGGAACCAATACCCTCCAAAGCCAACAATATAGCTTTTGCTTCTGCAGTGAATATCGAACTTTTACCTGGTAGTCGGCAGGTTTTAGTTTTGGAACTAAAGATATAGTAGCACATGCTACTCTCTCACCATCTTTAGAACCATCTGTATAAATAGCCTGAGGCGATCCAACCAATCATAACGACATACCAAAAATATACTGGACACCCAAAATGCATAAATCACCATACAAAGCTAGATTCATAGCTGGTTCTAGAAGCTGCACCACCAAGCTTCTTTCAGCCCTATTGACGAGGGCCCTTCAGGAGGTAAAAGCATTTTGGGAAAGGTATTGCGCCACTATTTCTAAGAACTCTGGCGTTGAATGTATGTGGATTGAAAAACTCAAAATGTCTTACGGAAGAACTTGATGCTAAAGGTCACATACCGTACAGACATGTATCCACATGGGATTTCTCGACTCTCTATACTACAATCCCTCATCAGGACCTTATTGACCGTCTAAGTTCATTAATAGTATCTGTGTTCAAGAAAACTGATCGTAGATATATTAATGTCGGAAGCCATAAAGCATTCTTTAGCTCGACTACATACAAGAGATATCATTCATGGGATATTTCTTTGTTTATAGAGTTGCTTGAATTTCTCATTAAAAATATCTATGTGAAATTTGGCAACACAATATATCAGCAGCATATAGGTATTCCAATGGGTACTAATTGTGCACCCCTGTTGGCTGACCTGTATCTGTTCTCCTATGAATATGACTATATGCAGGCGCTTTCAAAAACCGATCCATTCAAAGCCCGTTCCTTGTCATTCACCAAACGCTATATAGACGATATTCTCGCTGTGGATAATCGCTATATAAATGACGCAGTGAAGGATATATATCCACCTTCACTGGATTTGAAGGAAACTACAGATAGCCCTACAGGCACATCTTATTTAGATCTCTATCTCTAAAAATGAAGCGGGCATTCTCTCTCGTCGACTTTATGACAAAAGAGATGATTACAATTTCGACATCGTAAACTATCCCTTTCTGGATAGTAATATTCCAGTGGGACCTGCATATGGCGTATACATCTCTCGCTTAGTAGCTTTTGCTAGATCCTGTGTTAAATGTGATGATTTTAATCAACGTCACAGTCATTGTTGCAGAAACTTATAAAACAGGGCTATTCCACCAAGCGCCTCCACTCAAAGTTTCTCAAATTTGGCGATACATATCGCATGCTGATAGCAAAATACGAGCGTAGCGTGCAAGATCTATGGCGTTACGTTTCGTAACTTGTGTCTAATTCCGCTTAACTCTTTACCCCATAGACTTGTGGAGAATTTTCTCTCTCTGACCCATAACAGATTTGTAATGGCGTAGGTCTTTAACCCATGGACTGATTTCAATTTTCATACGTTTCCTGCGATGTAAAATATCCCGTTTTATGTCCTATGTCATGTGGAAAAATATTTACCAATGGTCTCCCACAGGCCCATTCTACGTAATTTGTTCACGTTTTATATCAATATCAGCAACGTTTAATCTAAAAATAAGTAATCTTGCGAGAAAATGTGTTGTGTCTGCTTTCCGTCTGTTGGAAATCACGAAAAAAGCGAAGAAATTGTCGCATTTTAGCTACGTTTTGCAGCGTTCTGTTGTTGTTGTTCGGTTGTAATTCCTGTGTTGTCGTATACCATTGTAAAGCTTATTTTTCGTACATTCGGGATTTCGCAGTTACATCATGAGATGGCAGGTATAGAACGAGCTATAACTGAAAAAGTCCCATATACTTCCCTAAAGGAGAACGAAGGCTGGTACAAGGTGAAGTAAAACAGCATCACTGATTGGCCCAAAGTTGAGTGACCTTGAGCGACCTTTTCAGAGGCCCGCGTGATTGGAGCAGTCGGTTTATCTGCGCGTGATCGCCATTGCCATGGGTCCACGAAACACAGCATGGTGAAAGAATGGCGGATAAATTCTAAAACGGGAGACCAACAGGTCCCGGGAAATGTTTATAATAAACTCAGATGGGCAGATTTGACGAGTTAGTCATCAAGGTTAGATACTTTGGTAGTTTATACTCGCGTTACGTGAAATATTCACGAATTTGGAAGCAGGTTTTACAATTTTTCGAACGTTTCTCTTGAAGCACACGAAACACATTTGGTGTCTAATCGCGCATTTTCCATCGATTATTTCTGTTCCTCTCTCGATTTCATTTTACCCTTACTACAAAACATACCAACAGTCTATATAGTCCGATTTATTTAAATTTTGGCTTTCTGAAAATGTATAGTTTTAATCAGGTTTTACTCAAAATAAACGCAAAAATTGCGAAAGTAATCCATCACATGGGAACAGCGATGACACGCTGAAAGACGGTTCTATGGGGCAGCGTGCGAGGCGCTCAAAGGCGGTTCTATGGGGGAGCGTACAAGGCGCTCAAAGGCGGCCGTATGGGGTAAAGAGTTAACCCGGGGCTAGGAGCCGTATGAACCCATGTACTTTAAGATCCTCATGGTACTCATATGAACAGGCACAATCAAAGCGTGACTGAGATACATCATTCTTTAGATGACGACTTTACAACGAATATTATGGATTAAGAATACTGATCAGCGATACGGATTTGATAATTTTGGAACATCATGATGTCTTGCCGGCATGATTGAAAACTGTTGACCGCTTCTCTCTTGCAGGAAACAAGCCTATGTTTATGTATACTATGATTGTCTTTTTGAATTTGGTGCTAAAACTGTTATATGGAATATGGAATAGGTCTTTGGATTATGGACGCGGATATTCTCTAATGGACGACGGCTGGATTATGAATGACGGACTAGACGCTTGTAATTTCTCTGGCTTTTTTATATTTCGTTAGAGAACATGTTGGAATTGGTAAGAGTTTGTTAGGTAATATTTGACTAAGTTTAATACCAGATGCTACAATGTGTGGTCCCACACGAATTCCAAGTGGTGGAATAATGGAGGGTTTCTTCAAATAAAGATCCACGAACTGAGGTTTGAAAACACAGTTAGATGCAGGACTCGATCAATTTGATCGCAATTTTGTGATATATTGCAGTGATAATTTAATTCTTCGGAGTTCTAAAGGAAATTCATCTGCTTCGACATATAAGCTTTCTTTATAGCCCGGCAGATATGTGAAATGATTGTGCACTTTGTGATAAAAGCATGAAAAAATTTGGCAGGATGATAGATAAACACATATGATTGAGTTTTGGAGGGGGAGTCCGGCTTGAAAATCCGTATTTGGCCGCCATCTTGGATTTCAAAATGGCCGCCATCAAAAACCAAAAAGTCGCATTTCTGCACTTCTGAGACACATAAGAGGCCAATTTAAACGGTTAAACTCACATTTGCGTACTCAATGAAGTTGATCAACACAGTCTTGTTGCACCAGAACTGATGGATTTCGAGATGGCGGCCGTTTTCGTTTCAAAATGGCTGCCGAGAATCGCTTATTTACATTGTTATGTGACCTACGTGAACAGATACACAAAATTCTACTTCTGAGTGGCCTAAATGGTTTTTGATATCTTTGGACACTCGTTACTTGTGGAGACGTGTGGTTAAGTTTCCACATGAACAACTGCAATAAAAGCGCGGTTGAGATACTAAGGCTATATCATAAAATTCTCCGTATTCTAAAGTCCGAAAGTGAGGTGCCAAGAGAAGTTTTTCTGTAGACTGATATGGTTGCTTTTCAGTCGCCAACTTTATCCACCTTTTACATACCTCTCCAACTCCTCCACTTAGCTGATATCTGGAATAGGTCACATATTGGGCATTTACCTAATACTCTACATTTGATTGACCTGACACGTGGCATCGTGTATTCGTATCGGTGATGCTTGCAATATATTAAGTTAGTGACGCTGGAGACTAATCACCGTGACAGATGCAGAGAGCTGCGCATAATTCGAATAAATTAAGGTTGTTGCATGTATAATATCCCCAATATGGGTCTTCTGTTCGAAATAGAATATGCTAATTTCGAGGAGTCGAAATGGCTGCCATTCAATTTTCGTGTTAGTTTTCCATCTCCACTCACTCGGAGAAGCCTCTCTCGAACAACAGAGAAAAACCTAACCCCAAATGCAGCGGGTCTGTACGGTGGATATCTCACCATGATTCCCTTCTTTGTGAGAATTCACTCAAGACTCTCATACTTTACTGAATGATTTTTATACAAACACCCAGTCTATTTCCAACCATCGCAAAGAAACATGAAGCTTGTTGACAAACCTAGCATCTAGTCCGTCACTCAATACTCATCCCTCGTCAATAATAGAATGTCTGCGTCCATAATTCATATAACAGCATTAATAGCACCAAATTAAAAACAATCAAACAATTCAAGCGCAAAGAGAAAATGCATTCTTCAGCGAGGTCCGTTGGGGCTAAGCCTCGTGACACTTCGCGGCAGCTTGGCCTTTTTGAGTCCGCTCGTTCTAAGTGATTCATACATGGAATTTCTCTAGATATGTTTCTTTGGGAACATTTGAGATTGATTCTGACAAAGGTTCCGATTTCATTAACTATTTTGGCAACATCAGCCACTGCGTGAAATGGTCAAGTTTCCATTTACGGAAACCCGCCGGAAACCTATTGGAAACTGTGTCACTACAGTTTCCAATAGGTTTCCGGCGGGTTTCCGGAATTGGAAACTTGACCATTTCACGTAGTGAGCCTTTTTGGTCTTCTTGCTGTCCAGCGAATCCAGGATTCCAGGAAAGGGTTTCCAAAATTTCTCGAAGAATCCAAAAAGCAAATCATTTCAATATGGAACACCACTTGAATTCCTCTTTTCATATACTCCGCGTGCTTATGGTTGATCCTGGATGTACATATTTTTATTTTTAAATTTATTACCTGTATATGGTAGGAATCTGCTGGTGGACTGTTAGTTCCCGAGGCCCACTTTCTGTACAGGTCACTCGACAAATATATGTAGGTTTATTATTTCGATGGGAAATTTAAGCCATACGACGTCGGACATTACAGGTTAGTTTTTTTAGGTTTCTTGGATTTAGCAGCTTACCCCATGTTAAGGCGTTTACTCCAACATACGTTCATGATGCTCATCCATTAACATCAGATGAGTTGTTGAGCTGATCTGTCATCACAGATCCCGAGCTAGCGTATCTAATTCCGCTTAAGTCTGTGCTAGGGGCCGTGTGGATAGTTCATAGTCGCCACATGAACAGTTGCAATAAAAGCACGGCTGAGATACTAAGGCTACATCCGAAAATCCACCGTATTCTCGGGTCTGAATGTTAGGTGTCGAAGAATACTTTCCTGTATAGTCATATAGTTGCTTTTTAGTCGCCAGGCGTCAATTTTTCACACCTCTTGCATATCGCTCCAATTTGACAGATGTGTGTGCTCCAAAATAAGCAAGCGATAAAAAGTTCAGAAAATATCTGTTTGTGGAAGTTGCAAGTATTCGTCTCGGTATGGAATTTCTGCAGTAGTGATTTTTTTATGAATGTACCGTACCGGCATTAATGTCTGGCTTCAATTCATATATTTCCACCAACAAACATGAAATAAGGACCACGAGACACACTGTAAGGGTCCTGTGCCACTTTTACTCAGGGCATGCACAGCAATGCGAATTTTGTCATCTTTGTCAAAACGTTGTTAATGAGTCTCTGCGCATTCAGTGAGAGGCCACATTTTACAATTCATTAGTCCACTAGAGGCAGAGGCACTAAGATTACTGAGAAAAAATGAGCCTTATCCAATCTATCATCAGCAAAGTCAATTCACGACATTTGTTTTTCACAAACATCTGAGTGGGATGGCATGGCCGGTCCTTAAATTATGTGAGCCTTGTTGACCAACGCCTAGCTACTCGGCGCAAAAGGGCAGCAGGACTTCCCCATAGCCCAACGGCACCACCGTCAAACTTTGTCCTTTGTGTTCTATCGCCATTACTGGAAACTAGCATTATGATTTGAGGATGACACAATGCTCATTGACAAGCTATTCAAATATGTAATCATGCCTGTATTTGGTATATTCGAGTGTAATATTCATAGATTCAGTTTGTCGTTGAAATCCCATGCCCGAATCAGCCATACAAATGAACTAGTAGTTCAACCTGCAGTTTTGTATGCCAGTACTGGAACTTTGCATTTTCATCACGCTTTTGGCGACTCGGCTGGCAAGATAGGTAACCCGAGAACCAGCGTCATCCCCATTCAATGCTTCAAACTGGTCCACAACATTATGAATAACCATCTCTACCATGCAACTAAGTTCGATCGTTAGAGAAATTGTGATCAAGACATAGAACATGGATTACTGATATGAGCTTTTTCAATTTTCGAAGTAACTGATAAATATGAATCTGGTAATGGAACTCGGCATAACATTCCTTCAACGATGAAGCAATGGTCGCACAGTCAACTGACATGCATGGCAAAACCAGTTCATCGCGTCGATAAAAAAAAATATGCCTAACCTATCACGGATCACAAATAACTGCTAACCCTAATAACTTGGAGGATTATCTCGGCAACATAACCTGGTCAATTTGATATATGTAAATGTGATATGGTATTTCTGTTCTAGCTACAGTGATGACGTCAGGATATTTCAAAATAAATCAATATATATCAATATATTTGATGAAAATTTATTCTATAATATTGTCGGGGAACTTAATACCATGAACTTTCTAAAAATTTGTAGCTGAAAGTCGCTGACTGGTGACCTATCCTGTTGAGAAAATCCCGGACAAGCTTACATAATACTATAGGTTTGTAAGATAAAGCTTAACCATGGGACATGACGGGATCTCAGAAACTCCATCATAGTAATCTGTTCTCGAAAGGCAAGGTTAAGGAACAGAGCTTGACCCAGACCTATTGTGTGGTAAGTTTCAGCCGTTTAGCTCCAGGTGTAGGGAGAATATTTGGAGGACATCGCCTACCAAGACCAGAAAGCGCTGGGCCCCAATATCGCCAATGCAGAGTTAACTGATGTTGATCTGCCATTTTCACTGGCTATATCTTGAGGAAGACTGAAAGGCTTATCAGATTTAGTTTTTTGTTAGTATTTTAGTATCCATGTGTTTGATAATTGTGGTCGTTTCCGACTGGACATTGTTTCACACAGTAGAAATCCTTTAACCAGTTTCCTCGGCTAAAGCAATGTTTAAACCAGCCTTGTATCAGATATCCATTTTAGGCTTCAATGTTCACTGATGACGAAAAGCTTGATATCCAAGCTGGTGTACTAATAGGGATTTTTAACCATAAAAAGCTCGCCAAGAAACGTGTCTAGTCCATGTACATGTATGACCTAATCATACTCAACTGACTCAACCAAGTCCACTGTGCCGCAAGTTGTCGAAGGTCGAACCATGGTCGGCCTCGTTGAAAAATGCTATTGTCTACGAGGTTATTCAAAAATCTTTGTGTTTCTCTTCGATCATACAAGTAGCAATGGGACTATTGATGTTTGTAGAGGTCTGGAAGCGCTCCCCACCGAAGGGATTGCATATAGTATAGCCCATCGAGAGCCCCGCCGTTCAGGCCCGTCCCATTCTCTGTCCGTTTTTCAGGAGAAGCTTCTCTAAGTAAGTTTGGATAGGGAACTTATACCAAAGATGAATGACAGCCAGTTTGGTGTCCATTTTCAGAAGCCAGCGCATTCTATCAGTACCAGCTGATGTGGCTTCCTGCTAAACTGTAGATGCCGCAAGGTTAACCCACATTGTGCTGGGATTTCTCTCTCAAATCCACTTCATGAATGAGTGTCTACTGATGCAAAAACAAAAATCGTTTAAAGTCACTAAAAAGTAGAATTTTGTTTATCGATTCACCTAAGTCTGTAATCGTCGAAATAAGCGATTCTCGGCAGCCATTTTGAAAAAAAAATAGCCGCCATCTTGAAATCCATCCGTTCTGGTGCAGCAAAAGTGTGTTGATCAACTTCCTTGGGTATGCAAATGTGGGGATAGCCGTTTAAATTAACCTTCTATGTGTCTTAGAAGTGCCGATTTGCGAATTTGATGGTTTCTGATGGCGGCCATTTTAAAATCCAAGATGGTAGCCAACTACGGATTTTCAAGCCGGACTCCCACTCTAAAAATGAATAATATGTGTTTCTCTGTCACTTTGCAAAGTTTCATGCTTTTATCACAAAGTGCACAATCGACCCATTTTTTGTTACATATCTGCCGGACTATTAGGGGATGTTCTGAACGCTCCAAGGCAAAGTCTTAGTCCTTGATGGAGAATAGGATCTAGCTTTGCCAAGTTTGACTTGATTGCACCGTTGTAAACAATAGAGTCATAATCAAGTTTGGAACAAACAAGTGATCGATATAAATGGAAAAGTGTTTGCTGATCTCCCCACTTATAGTTGGCAACTACCTTCAACAAATCAAGAGCTTTCGTGCACTTAGCGTTCAAGCAATTTATATGCAATTTGAATGTTAGTCGGTGGGCAAACAACATTCCTAAGAACTTTGATCTCGGTTCCATCTACTATTAGTACTGGATCTTTGTGCTGGAAATATTTTCTGCAAAAGTGTATACAATTTGTTTTAACTCTGGAGAATTTGAAGTCATTTTCTAGACACCATTTCTGAATTCTATTCAGACAAAGTTGTAATGTTCTCTCAATATTGTGTATACATTTTCCACTGCACGAAATGTTGAAATCGTCTGAAAAGAGTGAACCATCTATTGATTTATGCAAAACTTCGCTAAGCTGTTGATCTTGATACTAAACAGAGTAGTAGACAAAATACTGCTCTGTGGGACACCCTGATCTTGGTCGAAATGATCAGACATGGTTGTAACCAACCGAACTTGGAATTGTCTATCATTCAAGAAGTTGGATATGAAAATGGGTAAACGGCCCTTTAATCCCATAGTATGAAGGTCTTTTAGAATCCCGAATTTCCATTTAGTATCATAGGCTTTTTCTAAATCAAAAAAGATGGAAACTACATGTTCACTCGTGACGAAAGCATTCTTGACGTAGGAATCTAATCTGACTAAATGGTCAATGGTACTTCTATTTTTACGGAAACCAGCTTGAATATCAGTAAGTTTCTTTTCAGTTGCTAGGTACCAAACAAGGCGATCATTTATTATGCGTTCTATTGTTTTACAAACACAGCTAGTCAGTGAAATCGAACGATAATTACCAGGGTCTGTATGGTTACGGCCAGGCTTTAGTACTGGTATAACGATGGCATTATGCCATGAAGGTGGTAGCTCGACTACATACAAGAGATATCATTCATGGGATGTTTCTTTGTTTATAGAGTTGCTTGAATTTCTCATTAAAAATATCTATGTGAAATTTGGCAACACAATATATCAGCAGCATATAGGTATTCCAATGGGTACTAATTGTGCACCCCTGTTGGCTGACCTGTATCTGTTTTCTTATGAATATGACTATATGCAGGCGCTTTCAAAAACCGATCCATTCAAAGCCCGATCCTTCTCATTCACCAAACGTTATATAGACGATCTTCTCGCTGTGGATAATCGCTATATAAATGACGCAGTGAAGGATATATATCCACCTTCACTGGATTTGAAGGAAACTACAGATAGCCCTACAGGCACATCTTATTTAGATCTCTACCTCTATAAAAATGAAGCGGGCATTCTCTCTCGTCGACTTTATGACAAAAGAGATGATTACAATTTCGACATCGTAAACTATCCCTTTCTGGATAGTAATATTCCAGTGGGACCTGCATATGGCGTATACATATCTCGCTTAGTAGCATTTGCTAGATCCTGTGTTAAATGTGACGATTTTAATCAACGTCACAAAACATTGTTGCAGAAACTTATAAAACAGGGCTACACCACCAAGCGCCTCCACTCAAGTTTCTCAAATTTGGCGATATAGCAAAATACGAACGTAGCGCGCAAGATCTATGGCGCTACGTTTCGTAACATGTGTCTAATTCCGCTTAACCCGGGGCTAGGGGCCGTATGAGCCCATGTACTTCAAGATCCTCATGGTGCTCATATGAACAGTCACAATCAAAGCGTGACTGGGGTACATTATTTTTAGATGACGACTCTATAACGAATATTATGGATTAAGAATACTGATCAGCGATACGGATTTGATATTTTGGAACATCATGCTGTCTTGCCGGTATCATTGAAAACTGTTGACCGCTTCTCTCTTGCAGGAAACAAGCCTATGTTTATGTATACTTTTGTCTTTTTGAATTTGGTGCTAATACTGTTATATGGAAATGGAATAGGTCTTTGGATTATGGACGCGGATATTCTCTAATGGACGACGGCTGGATTATGAATGACGGACTAGACGCTTGTAATTCTCTTGTCCAAAGTCTGTTGAATATGCGTAATAGAATTTCTAGAGAAGATGTTTCAAAAGTTGATAATGAATATTATCAGGGCCTGCAGCAGAATCATTAGCTTTCGAGAGAGAAGCATGAAGTTCCTCAATTGTAAACATAGCGCTATAGCCTTCATGGTTACCGGAGGGGAATTTCATTTCATTTCTCTCTTCGGTTTTCTGGAAACTTTGAAATCTAGGTACATAATTGTCTGACGAAGAATTTTTGGCAATTGTTTCGCCTAGCTTATTTGCAATCTCTACTCTGTCAGTTAACACCTCATTTCCATCGTTGAGATGATGAACACTAGATTTGGAGCTTGTACCTTTTATTCTTTGGATCATATTTCAAACTTTTGTTATAGGAGTATGTGTATTGATCTTAGAAACATAATTTTTCCAACAATCGCGTTTGTTCTGTTTCATGGTTCTACGAGCTTTAGCTCTAGTTACTCTGAGATCTTCCAAATTTTCAGAATTTGGATTTCGGCGGAAACACCGTTCAGCTTTCTTCCTACGGTTCCTTGCTTCTTTGCAGTCATCATTAAACCATTTTTTTAATGTGTGCAACTCCTGACGATGAGGGTATGGTTTAGTTAGCAATTTCAATCAGTATATCTGAGAATAGCTGTATAGGATCTGCAACATCAGCAAAAGAAACTGCTTGTAGTTCTTGTGAGCAAAGCTTTTCAAATTCTGACCAATTTGCTTTCTTGAAATTATACCTTGTTAAAGGGGGATCATCAGCTGAATGAACAGCTTTTAAAACAGTGGGAAAGTGATCTCTTCCACAAAGGTCATCATGAGCAGACCAAGAAAATTCTTCGAGTATAGGAAGGTCGCAAAGTGAGATCTAAAAATACACAAAGAATTATTTGATATAAAATCTTCAAGAACTTTTCCTTTACAATTCTCTTCTTTATCCCAAAAATTACTACGGCCGTTAAAATCACCCATCAATAAATAAGGTTTAGGGAGCTGATCATAAAGATTCTGAAGTTCACTAAGTCAGAGACCTCCAGATGAAGGTATGTACACCGTGCATTATGTGAATACAGAATTCTAAGTAAGGGGAACTGCTACATCTTGTAAATGTCTTCAAATCAATAGGACTATGCAAAACACCCATTTTAACAAGTATTGAAGAGCCGCCTGTAGCCTTTTCATACTCTTGCAAGGCATAGGAATGATAGGGTATATATTGCCGTAATTCAAATTTATTTTTATCTGCTTCTTTGAGAAAAGTTTCATTTGAACAGAGCTAAGGGTTCATAATCCTGAGTTAACAACTGAAGCTCATGTAAATTTGGCCAAACTCCTCTGCAGTTCCATTGGAGAAGGGTTGGAGACTGAGCCATTTTTAGTCTATATGAAGAAATAACACACAAGAGTACATAAAATAAATATAATTTTAGCTTATGTCAAAAAGATGGTAAGGTCAAAAAAATATTCACCACATAACATCTTCTTAAAATTACAAGCGTCTGGTCCGTCATTCATAATTCAGCCGTCGTCCATTAGAGAATATCCGCGTCCATAATCCAAAGACCTACTCCATATAACAGTATTAGCACCAAATTCAAATAGACAATCATAGTATACATAAACATAGGCTTGTTTCCTGCAAGTCAACAGTTTTCAATGATGCCGGCAAGACATCATGATGTTCCAAAAATATCAAATCCGTATCGCTGATCAGTATTCTTAATCCATAATATTCGTTGTAAAGTCGTCATCTAAAGAATGATGTATCTCAGTCACGCTTTGATTGTGACTGTTCATATGAGTACCATGAGGATCTTAAAGTACATGGGTTCATACGGCCCCTAGCCCCGGGTTAAGCGGAATTAGACACAAGTTACGAAACGTAACGCCATAGATCTTGCACGCTACTCTCGTATTTTGCTATCAGCGTGCGATATGTATCGCCAAATTTGAGAAACTTTGAGTGGAGGCGCTTGATGGTGTAGCCCTGTTTTATAAGTTTCTGCAACAATGTTTTGTGACGTTGATTAAAATCGTCACATTTAACACAGGATCTAGCAAATGCTACTAGGCGTGATATGTATACGCCATATGCAGGTTCCACTGGAATATTACTGTCCAGAAAGGGATAGTTTACGATGTCGAAATTGTAATCATCTCTTTTGTCATACAATCGACTAGAGAGAAGGCCCGCTTCATTTTTATAGACATATAGGTCTAAATATGATGTGTCTGTAGGGCTATCTGTCGTTTCCTTCAAATCCAGTGAAGGTGGATATATATCCTTCAATGCGTCACTTATATAGCGATTATCCACAGCGAGAAGATCGTCTATATAGCGTTTGGTGAATGAGAAGGAACGGGCTTTGAATGGATCGGTTTTTGAAAGCGCCTGCATATAGTCATATTCATAAGAGAACAGATATAGGTCAACCAATAGGGGTGCACAATTCGTACCCATTGGAATACCTATATGCTGTTGATATATTGTGTTGCCAAATTTTACATAGATATTTTTAATGAGAAATTCACGCAACTCTATAAACAAAGAAATATCACATGAATGATATCTCTTGTATGTAGTAGTGCTAAAGAATGCTTTATGGCTTCCGACATTAATATATCTACGATCCGTTTTCTTGAACACAGATACTATTAATGAACTTAGACGGTCAATAAGGTCCTGATGAGGGATTGTAGTATAGAGAGTCGAGAAACCCATGTGGATACATATCTGTACGGTATGTGACCTTTAGCATCAAGTTCTTCCGTAAGGCATTTTGAGTTTTCAATATCCACATACATTCAACGTTTTTAGAAATAGTGGCGCAATACCTATCCCAAAATGTTTTTACCTCCTGAAGGGCCCTCGTCAACAGGGTTGAAAGAAGCTTGGTGGTGCAGCTTCTAGAACCAGCTGAATCTAGCTTTGTATGGTGATTTATGCATTTTGGGAGTCCAGTATACTTTTGGTATATCGTTATGTTTGGTTGGAAGACAAATACCGCTTTCCCTGAGAAACGTTTTGTGATTGTTAAATAAATCTTCCAGAGTAAATGCAGTTTGAGAGTAGACGTATTTGATGACGATATGTTTACACTCAATTCTTCAACCAGCACCTGGTAATAGTAATATTTACATATGAATATTATATTATTTGGAGCTTTGTCTGCTGGGACTATGACGAATTTACTCTGGAGATTTGCTAGTACTTCTTGCGAATTGGGGCTTCTCAGTACTTGTTTTGCTTGGGGAAGGGTTGTTTCAAAGTTATGTGATTGTTGAGATCAACTATGGTGGACATTTTTCCGTTACATTTTTCAATAACAATTAACACAGGCATTGAAATCACACTTCTTAAACATGACAGGAACTGCATTCTGAGCGCAATGCTTTGCAACGTCTTGCACTCTCTTGGAAATCTAATCACACTGACAGCTTCTAAGGCGATTTCATGGACACCTGATCTGTTAAGCGAGGTCATCGCAGTCATTTCCAATTTTCATAATGTTCACTAAAACTGATTTGAAGGATCTAACAATGTTTCTGATAAGAAATCCAAGACTTCGCGAATCAAAACCACTTTGCCAAAGGCTGCAGGAAATCATGCTGTAGGTGATCACGATGCAGTGAAACCTCCGCGAAAAAGCAGAATTTCACATAAAGAAACACTCCGGAAATTTCAGAAGAATTTATTATTCCACCTTTGTTTTCATTTACGAATGGATATAAAATTTGCCCGTTTTCATGAGTAAGTTCAGTCGTCTTTGCCTTCTAGATGTGATAGAATGGCCATTGCAGATGAACGTGTGCACTGACAATAGTGAGGTCAAGGGAAGTAGGTTGCAGGTTGGCGGGAGTACTCCGTATGAAAAAAAAAAATGTATCCGGTTTTGTTTCCACTCATCTAAGTAGTTTTCTTTAAACAAGTTAAAGGAATTGGAAGTTTATGCTGTCCATCAGTATAATAACACATAATAAAATGGGGAGTTTAATCCAACTGGGAAGGCAACAACATGAGGTAACAAAACAAAAACATTTTGTTTTCTCATCATTCATACCCTACACCGCCTACACCCCACTCGAATCCTCTCAGAGCCAGTCCCAGCTCTACTCCCTCACCCAGTCCAGTTAAGATTCCATCTGAAGGCTCTGGTGGTTCACAGGAGTACCAGGCAGATCTTGATCACCCATGGCAGTCTCCTTGATCAGGCCCTTTGATCTGAGCCAATATTCAGATCGACTCCCTTCCGCCCCCTTCCCAATCGTGTGACAGAACCCTCCCTCTTCCCAGCCGTCTGACAGAACCCTTCCCCTTTCCCAGTCTGACAGAACCCTTCCCCCTTCGTCTAGCCTTATTTTGGCAGAACCCCCACCCCCGAGATTATTTATGTTGCTTCTGATGATTCTGTTATTTTACTTGAGAGAGAGAGATAGAGAGAATTAAAGTTTAATGTCGCGTTCAGCAATATTTCAGCTAGAAAGCGACGATCAAACAAAATTCTAAGTACACAAGTCAATAACTTAGTAATCCAAAGCATTAAAACATACACACATTAAAACTATGTAACAAACCGATTTCTCTCAAATAACCCAAGATGCAATCCTCCCTCACCCGACTAAAAAGATCTTCAAGGTAGTCGCTCGATAAACAACATTTCTTAAAATCTATGCATTCGATAAGAATATGTTTCACCGTGAGATCTTCATGGCATGGAATACACCTTGGGATTGGCTCTTTTTTTAGTAGATGCTCGTGAGTTAATCGTGTATGGCCGATTCTACATCGTCTAATCATGGTTTGATCGAAACGTTTCTGGCTGTTCAGATGAGAATAGCCTAGTTTTATTTTAACTCATGAAGTTTGTTATTATTCACAGCATCCCATAAAGATTGAAACAGTCGTCTCACATAAATATAGATAGAGGGTCTGAAATCGCTATATGAGATTCCAACAGGATCAACCTCATCATCTAAGGCTGCCTTAGCCATCCTATCAGC
>JAVTVY010008175.1:0-43175 GCA_036873755.1 Hanleya hanleyi | reverse complement strand
TTGAAATATCGGCATTCTGCGCATGCGCGGCAGTGAAGGGTGTAAATTATCACCCTATAGCAAAAAAATTGTTTTAAAAATGAGCCAATGGGTCGAGTGAGGTATCAAATTGAAGGTAAGGAGAAGGGCTATCTGATGCACTGGGTATGGGATTGAAATATCGGCATTCTGCGCATGCGCGGCAGTGAAGGGTGTAAATTATCACCCTATAGCAAAAAATTGTTTTAAAAATGGGCCAATGGGGTCGAGTGAGGTATCAAATTGAAGGTAAGGAGAAGGGCTATCTGCTGCACTGGGTGGAAGATTGAATTAGGGTGATTCTGCGCATGCGCGACGGTCTAAAGGTATGAAAATACACGTATTGGAACTATAATGGTGACGGTGGAAACAATGGCGTATGGTAGCCCAGTGACGTTGATAAATGGCCCTGACACGCTCATCTTCAGGCAAGACTTCAACCGGAAGTGCGGCTGCATCCAAGGGAAAATATTCTCCACGTCTCATGCTTTTCGTCTCATACAAGCGGATAGGCAGGCAGGTAGGAGGGCTGGCGGGCTGGCTGGCTGATCAAGTCAGGTCAGGTAAGTCAGATTGAATACACCCCTTTCCCTAAAAATCAACTCCTTTTATACATTTTACTACTCGCGGCCATCTTGTACCCACCTCCCACATGGCGGCCATCTTTTCCCACCTCCCACATGGCGGCCATCTTTTCCCACCTCCCACACGGCGGCCATCTTTTCCCACCTCCCACATGGCGGCCATCTTTTCCCACCTCCCACATGGCGGCCATCTTTTCCCACCTCCCACATGGCGCCCATCTTTTCCCACCTCCCACATGGCGGCCATCTTTTCCCACCTCCCACACATCACACATGCGCACACCGCCCCAATACCGCCACAAAACCTACACTTATGACGTCACACCAGGTTCTGCGCATGCGCAGTGAGGCGCTATTTGTTCAATTCGGGTATTGTATACTACTTCCATTCAGGAATTCAGCGACAAGTACATTTTGAAGACAAGTCATGTTTTGAACTATGTTCAACATTTACCGGGGACTTTTGATTTGAGGGGGGCCCGAATATCTTTGCCCCCCCCCCCCCCTCCCCTTACCGGCACTCCTAACTGACCATATTCCCACATAAAACTTACAGATAGAGTGCCAGGACGTGTAGTGGTGTGTTATAGGCCTGTTTTCAGGCCTTCATGTGCCTCCTATATTTTCCTATATTTTTTAGTCATTCCCATATTTTACTCAAAATCTCCTATATTTCCTATATTTTGACTTTTTTTCATGAAAATCTTCACCAATGCTCTGAAATAAGTCAATCTGGCATGGCAAAATACATTTTAGAAATTTTTTATCCTCGCTTCGCTCGGCAAATTTAAAAACCTTTAAATTTCTTTTTCTTGGACCAAGCAGCAGAACGGGTCTCCTCAACTATGAACGCATTCAGTGGAAATAATTTTATTAAACACCAAAAAAACTACCAAATTTGGAATATACAATGTAGTAGTGACCTGTCTTACACTTCCTTATTTCCTATATTTTCCTATATTTTATTAAGAAAATTCCTATATTTCTCATATATTTTGGCAAATTTCCTCCCATATTTTCACTGTGAGCCACTTGCAGGCCTGTGTTTTGTTAGTGTTTTAAACCAGGAAGTTGCCTGTCAGGCTCTGCGGACCGCTTATTTTAGCTTTGTGTAACTGAATCTAATGTTCCATGATGTAAACGTCATCGTTTTTTTTTTATGGTTTTTTTATCATGTGTTAAATATAATTAGAAAGTCAAATGGAATCAGGCATGAATTATGATTTTTTCAATATCGATGCGTGCTCATAAATGCGAAACAAATGTGAAAATAGAACCGTAAATCTGCATACATTATGTTCGAATTTATTTCCGGGAAAACGCGTAGAACGCATCACTCGAGATCTTGGACTTCGGAGCTTCCAGGGCCAAGGCGGCCCCTGGATCCTGGCCTGTTGGGCTGTGAGGATTTCCTTATATTATCTTTGTGTGAATGAATCATATCGGTAGGCATATTGAGTTCCCTTCAAAGAACTAAAAGTCATCCTTTTGTATGTTTTATTATAATATAACTAGAAAGTAAAATGGATGCAGGCATGAGGTGCAATGTTTTCAATATCGATGCGTGCTTATAATTGCGAAAAATCGTGAAAATAGAACCATAAATTTGCATGCAGTATGATCAGTTTTATTTCCGGGAAAAGGCTCAGAAGGCATCTCCGGCGATCTGGGACCACGGAGCTTCCGGGGTCTAGGCGGCACCTGGACCCTTGCCAGATGTGCTGTGATTGTGGCCCCCCCCGGCCCCCCCTTTCAATTACGTTCCGACGCCACTGATCATATAGCCATGTACTTGCATTAGCATCATCATCACACTAGGTTTTCTTAGTTGCTCAAGTGTCCACATCTTGTATTTAGCCTGTACGTCATCATGAAAAGATAGGACCTGGACGTTCTGATTTTCGAGTAATTGTTGGGGGGGGGGGGACCAAAATTTTCCTTGTCTGCTCTTGGGGGGGACCATAATATTTACACATTCAGTCTGGGGGGGACCAAACATTTTTGCGGCCTAATGGAATGTAAGAAATCCCCGGCCTAATTTCCTGGTAAAAAATGAACCGTCCCTTACTACGTTGCTATGACGTATAGGGGGAAATCCACGTACGCACGGTTCAGTTTGAATCCGGCCGAACAGCTCCTTCAGTTTTGCACATGAGCGAACTACTTTTCATATGCTCTGTCCAGATGAACAGGAAAAGTAATCTCCAGATAATTCTTTTTAACGCTAGGTCAACAGAGATATTATGCAGACTTGAAAAGTAATCGAAATGTTCGGCAAACATCTATTTTACTATATATGAAGTCACTTCCGGCGATGTGCGCGCGCGGCCGGGAATCCTATCCAAAAATCTGACTGGTGGCTGGGGTATTAATAGACCCCCAGCGAGGTGGTTGTACTGCAACGCTCAACATAATCAAGGGTATACGACAAATACATGGCATCAGTACACAATTAATCACTTCCGGGTCGGTGCCCACGATCTACATTGTTTAGAAATTTGAGAGCAGATCTTTATGGATTTATGAGCTGCGATTTTTCAGCATTTCTGATACATTTGATATTTCAACTTGCAGATGAGTCTTCAAACTGTACTTCCTGGTGCTGATTTGGGCCACTTTGAAAAAAGCATGGTGGATGAAGACATGATCAGTGAAGGGTGAGAAGGCTCCCTGTTTACAAATCGAATGACATTCTGTAGCACCAATCAGCTGTCAGTGGCGGTAATTTGAAATTTCCATGGTGAACATCTGTCAAGACTTCCACTGGTAATGTCCCACAAGGTAAATATTGACATGCCAGGTGGATTTATGCATTGTGAATTTTCTGGATTTTTGCCGATTTTTAACGCTAATACATAACAAGTAACAGAATTAATTGTGTACTGATGCCACATGAATTACCGTCCAGTACGTATACATGACTTACCGTCCAGTATTTTTATCCATCCTGGTCTGTGATATCAACGGAGAATGCTACTAATTGTTCCCGTTGACGCAGAAACTGTATAACGATATAATAAGCTGAAACGAAAGTGAAACTAGACGTCGGGAATTCCCCCAAAGTCTCCTGTGTGATTCATTTGTGTACACTTCGATATCCATAGGATGGCTTGCGGATCGTGTGTCTCCATGATCGCGGAGCGATATCCCATACTTTACCGTGTACTGTTCGTTCTTCATCCAGCGGAGAACAGACTCGAGAAATCTAATAATTTACAGGCTTTTCATCCACTTCTGAAACATATATTGTCTGGGCGCACAAAATATACAGATAAGAATAACTTCTGTATCATTCAAGAGGTGATGTAGATCTGTAATTTTGAACAAGTAAGACACGAAAATGGCGGGTTACTTTGGGGTTACGTCGGTAGAGTTTAGCTGATTGTCTGATGGTTACAGGTTGCTGTGTGATCATGGTTGTCGTCATTTGCGTACACTTCGCCATCCATAAGATGGTCTTGCGAATCGTGTGTCTCCATTATCGCGGAGCGATATCCGGTACTTTACCGTATTCTGTTCGGCCTTCATCCGGCGGAGAACAAACTCGAGAAATCTGATAAATTACAGGGTTTCATACCAATTAGGAAACAGATATTGCCTGGGCTTACAAAATATATATGTATGAATAACTTTCGTATCATCCAAGAGGTGTGGTAGATCTGTAATTTTGAACAAGTAGGACATCACATGACTCGAAAATGGAGGGTTACGTTGGAGTTACGTCGGTAGACTTGAGCTGATTGGCTGACGAAGTCACGTGGTATTGATTTCTAGAAATTCCCTCTTGCAGTTGCCGAAAGTAGGCTGAAAAATGGATACACACAATCCCGGGGTCAGTCTTACCGCGTATAGATGACCCAGATGGTTACAGGTTGGGTTATCGTTCCTAAATTGTACAATGGTGTGGGTTGTCTTTTCCTGGAAGGTGCAGACGGCGCCGCGGGAAAGTGAGGCGGTTCATCCGGGCGGTACAGCGTTATGTCAGCGTTTGCCTGATGGGTATAAAAGCGACTGTTTCAAACGAAAATGAAATTTATTCTCATGTAGACGCTGAAAGGAAAATATAATTCAATACACTGGAGCGGTAAGACGGGCTTATCCAGGGACAGGGGTTTATACTCGGGAGACCAAAGGTGTGATCGGTGGACTGGGCTAGTGTAATAAGCCTCTGTATTGGGCTAGTGTAGGATCGAACCTCAAATAAATCAAACAATATCGATTAATAAAACAATGCTGATTGATCGATGTTGAATCGATATTGTTGCTACCTCTCGCTACCGTATATATGTACAGTGGTATAACGTAGCGTGTGGTTAGAACAACAGTATCAACATCGATTAATCTGCATTGTTTTATTAATCAGCATTGTTTGGTTGGTTTGGCACTCGGTCCTGTGCAATCTGAATAAACGTCGATGTATGTGAAAAACTATACCGTGAGTATATCATCGGGTTTTACGAGTTTGGATCCTGATGTGGACCTCGGTAACGTTTAGCAGCGCTATATGCCTGAAGCCTCATGACGTAGGCCCCAACATCCATGACAATTAAATCCCCCTTCTACCCCTTGAGGTAATGCAGGCCCCCAACATCCATGACAATTAAATGGCTGTTGGGGATCGTTATACAATTCAATTAGCCTATCACTTCCCCCATGTAAGGTGACATGAACTTAACTGCCAGCGCGAGATCCCTGGACCGGCACAGTCGGAAGAGCAAGCTTTAATTTGGTGTATCAGCTTACATAAAGGACTTCACGCCTTGCGGCACATGTACTGTGCGTTGACAATTCAATTAGTTTCGTGTTACATAAGCGATGCTACTGTAGATTCTGGATAAGTGATCACCTGTCATGCAGATGAATGAATGCACAATTTATCACGTGAATGAAAAAGGTATAATACGTCATCAATTTTCAGGACCATTGTCGGCAAAACGCGAGCCGCGTTCGGGCATCCTCGCGAGCCAGTATGTCAGGTTACGATCGATACATTGGCTTGGTTAGTTACCGATAGCAGTTCTGGATATAAACAGCTCGAGAGGTTACCACTAACCCGAACCGATCAGTAAGGGCGCTGAAGCAGCTCATCAGGCCAATCCGCAGCGAGGTTTGAGTTTTGACTGGTTTGAATTTCATCGGCGGCCAGACTACCTTTGAAATCGACATCGGGTGTCAAAGCGAAAACCGCAGACTTCAGATACCGACGCGCTAATTCAAAACAACCGTTGGGGATGTACGAGATCGAGTAATAGACGCAACGACTCGAGAACTCATCCGAATCAGGAAAAAGGTAAACCCTTTACGAGGATTTAGGGATCACCTGGACTTGTGCAGATGCGTTCGGGCGACTGATGATATTTTCAGGGTTTGTGGAATCGGATTGCTGAAACAGGGAGGTACCCTACTGACAAGATGATAGAGGAAAATGACGATCTACTATACATACCGGCTTGGGAAAAGAAGCCCCCCTCACAAGCCAGTTTGCTTGTCATAGACGCTGACGTGTTCACGGTACTGAGTATATATGCAACACGACTTCACTGTTGCTTGGGCAGAAAATAAATGATTTCGATCAAATTTCACCTCACCAAGGACCTACATAAACACATTTTTCTACATCATCTCATTTGATGATAGCGCACATAGGATATGAACACTTTTGAGACGGGATCAATGCTCTCTGACCAAGATCATAGCTTAAGTGAACTAGTCTATGTGATGAGTATGCAGTCCATGAAATCTGAAGTTGATTGAACAAAAACACACATGATTCAGAGCAAACAATGACATATACTTTTATTTCTATAACAGTATTGAACAAAGTATTGGAATGTCCATTCCATTGTGTGCAGTATGCACATATATGTCACTGGAACATGATTGGAATTAAATCCAGTAATGTACATTTTTCATAGGACCATAAGTGTTTAGCTTTTGATTTAGATAGGGCTCAAAAGTTTCCTTTAGGTCGAAATCAGGGGGACAAAGATATTTGTTTGACTGAAGTTATAGCTTTGCACCGGTCGTATACCTACCCCTCCCTCCACCCAACGCTTGTGAAAATTGTTGCATGATCCTATGGTATTGAACTGTTCAGGTGATAAACAATATACACTGATGAGTCACAGACATATATTATTGGAAGGTGGCAAAATGCATCACGTATTGGAGAGAGAGAGAGAGAGAGAATTAAGGTTTAACGTCGCGTTCAGCAATATTGCAGCTATATAGCGACGATCAAACAAAATTCTAAGTATTCACGTTGAGAACTCAGAAAACCAACACATTAAAACACACACACATTACAACGTATATGCAACAAACCGATTTCTCTCAAATAACCTAAGATACAGTCTTCTTTCACCAGACCAAAAAGATTTTCCGAAATAGCTACCCAAAGAAGCTGCTCGATAAAAAGAATCTCTTACAATCTTAAAATCTATACAGTCGATAAGAATATGTTTCACTGTGAGATCTTCGTGGCATGGAATACACCTTGGGACTGGCTCTTTTCTTTAGTGAATTATCTCCAAATATTCTATATAATAAAAGAAAGAAAGAAGGTGTAACCACAGGCTGCTTGGGGTCGAGAAATATGCAGCCATACTGTGCCTTAGGAATAGAGTGAAGGCAGAAAACGGCATTTGAGAGCGGATGATCAGATCTCGGCAAATACTACTTTAATCTGCCAGAAATTTTATATCTTTACCCCGATGTCACTAGAAGTATTGGCGCAAAATATCGTTGGCCTCACTTGCATCTGTCTGTTTTTGAGGTCGATTTAGTTGAGACACTGTATGAAAAAACACATAAAACCACATGCGGGAACAAAGCCCTTTCACATGAACACTTTCATGTGTATTTCCGAGAGATTTGCCAAGTTTGGTATAAAATTTATAAATAATCACAGCAATCACAGTCCACCGGCTCTCAATGCCGTTCCCTCTTCCTACAGA
This sequence comes from Hanleya hanleyi, assembly GCA_036873755.1. Taxonomy (NCBI): domain Eukaryota; kingdom Metazoa; phylum Mollusca; class Polyplacophora; order Lepidopleurida; family Hanleyidae; genus Hanleya; species Hanleya hanleyi. Next base: position 35,617 of record JAVTVY010008175.1, on the reverse strand, counting down.
CTGGCGGCATATCCTCTCGATCCCAAGCAGCCTGTGGTAGTGTTCACCCGAGAACGATCCAAAGCCTGTATGTTGTTACGCGCGTGAAGCCTGAACTAAATTTCTCCAATTCTGCATAACGTTCGTAACCTAAAAGCTCAGTCAAAAACGCTCTAAAAACGCTCTATCGACGGACGTTTGCACTTTGTTTCTGAGGTAGAATTGAAAAGGTGTGAGCAGGTAGCTAGCGTTTCGTACAGCTACGCGATCCACTCGACAAATTGGTAATATTGGATATTCTACCGATTTTCATCTCAGATTCACTCGTGTATTTGTTCGGTCATCTTGGTCAGTCGTGCAACCTTTTTTTTACCTTTTTCCCATATTCAAGATTACTTTGTAACAACAACATGAACATGGAACCTGGACTTGAACATGTGAGCGAGACATCAAATAGTTTGCTTCTACAGGTATCCAATAAATTAGAGTAAAGTGCCCTCTTCAACTAAAATGGCATTTCGATGTGATGTCCCAGTTATTACGGTGATACTGAATACATTGGATCAGTAGGCCTATAAAAAAATCATTACTGAAGTCCATATCTTGGCCTATGGGATCACATCATATTAGACCTATATCTCTATAAAATGAAGCGGGTTTTCTCTCTCGTCTATTTCACGACAAAAGAGATGATTACAATTTCGACATCGTAAACGTCGTATCCATTCTCGACAGTAATATTCCCGTGGGACCTGCATATGGCGTATATATATCTTGTCTAGTAGAATTTGTTAGATCCTGTGTTAAATTTTAATCAACGTCACAAAACATTATTGCAGAATCTTATAGAACAGGGCTATACCAACAAACGCCCTCACTCAATTTTCTTAAATTTGGTGCCGCGATATCAAGATCCTCATGGCGTTCATATGAACAGTCACAATCATACTTTGGATATCGACTTTAACGAAAATCTTATAGATTAAGAATATTGATCAGCGATAAGGATTTGATATTTTTGGAACATCATGATGTCTTATCGGCATCATTGAAACCTGTTGACCGCTCCTCTCTTGCAGGAAACTAGCCTATTATGTTGTATTTTACGATTTATTTTTTTGAATTTGGTGCTAATGCTATTAAATGAATTAGGTCTTTGGATTATGCACGCGAAAATTCTTTGATGGACGACGGCTGGATAATAAATGACGGACTAGGCGCGTGTATTCATGTGACTTTTTGTCTCCTCACCACCATGACATGCTATTGTCTCCTCACCACCATGACATGCTATTGTCTCCTCACCACCATGACATGCTATTGTCTCCTCACCACCATGACATGCTATTGTCTCATCACCACCATGACATGCTATTGTCTCCTCACCAACATGACATGCTATTGTCTCCTCACCAACATGACATACTATTGTCTCCTCACCAACATGACATGCTATTGTCTCCTCACCAACATGACATGCTATTGTCTCCTCACCACCATGACATGCTATTGTCTCACCACCATGACATGCTATTGTCTCCTCACCACCATGACATGCTATTGTCTCACCTCACCCATGACATGCCATTGTCTCCTCACCACCATGACATGCTATTGTCTCACCACCATGACATGCTATTGTCTCCTCACCAACATGACATGCTATTGTCTCCTCACCACCATGACATGCTATTGTCTCCTCACCACCATGACATGCTATTGTTTCCTCACCAACATGACATACTATTGTCTTCTCACCACCATGACATGCTATTGTCTCCTCACCACCATGACATGCTATTGTCTCCTCACCACCATGACATGCTATTGTCTCCTCACCACCATGACATGCTATTGTCTCCTCACCACCATGACATGCTATTGTCTCCTCACCACCATGGCATGCTATTGTCTCCTCACCAACATGACATGCTATTGTCTCCTCACCAACATGACATGCTATTGTCTCCTCACCAACATGACATGCTATTGTCTCCTCACCAACATTACATGATATTGTCTCCTCACCACCATTACATGCTATTGTCTCCTCACCACCATGACATGCTATTGTCTCCTCACCACCATGACATGCTATTTACTGTGATATTCTGTATCTCAGTCATGCTTTTATTGTAGATTTTCATGTGGACACCTTCAGTGAAATGGCCACTAGGTCCCTCAGATTTAAGAGAATTTAGAGACAAGAGTCGAAGAATAAATGATGTAATAACCCTCTCAACACACCTGGTGGAAACTGATGAGTTGTGTGATCCACAGACAAATTTACAGCGTCTGTCGACGCAGTTTTAGGTAATTTTTGGCTGTCGTGTCACAGTATTTACCATCTTCTTTTATATCATTGTAATATCGTTGTAGTGCTCATAGCAGTAACAAAGTTTACGTTAAAAGAATTTAAACCTGGAGACCTTTCGACCCTTGTTGAGGAAATAGAGATTGAAGGAAATATCAATGTTTGTATAATGTGCCAGTGTACGTTATGGTATATCGCAGCACGGTAGAATGTCTGGTTAGTGCAGCGATAGGAAAATGCAAAACAAAAATGGAAACGGCGCTTGCTGCTGTGCGTATCACAAAAAAACCCACTGACCTTGTAATAAATGACCGTAAAGATGGCCATGGCTGATGTTCTTTACACTATGGTGATCGCTCCCCTTTACACATCGTCCACAAGTTTCTCCTGGAAATTCAGTCGGAAATCAAACAGCTGTTGCTGGATCGCTGTTAGCGCATGCGTTGTTTTAAAAAATATGGTTCTTGATTAGTGAAATAGTGAAACGCAATGGAGAGTATATGTGAAAGGATGACAGATCTATAGACCATTTTCATAACCCCGACTGTTTTGCGCGGGAACTAGCTAGTGACGTCAAGTGGGGTCGGCTCCAGCTGCTGACACATATATATACAGGGCAAACGGCACACATATATATACAGGGCAAACGGCACACATATATATACAGGGCAAACGGCACACATATATATACAGGGCAAACGGCACACATATATATATACAGGGCAAACGGCACACATATATATACAGGGCAAACGGCACACATATATATATACAGGGCAAACGGCACACATATATATATACAGGACAAACGGCACACATATATATACAGGGCAAACGGCACACATATATATATACAGGGCAAACGGCACACATATATATACAGGGCAAACGGCACACATATATATATACAGGGCAAACGGCACACATATATATATACAGGGCAAACGGCACACATATATATACAGGGCAAACGGCACACATATATATACAGGGCAAACGGCACACATATATATACAGGGCAAACGGCACACATATATATACAGGGCAAACGGCACACATATATATATATATATACAGGGCACGGGACAAACGGCACACATATATATACAGGGCAACGGCACACATATATATATACAGGGCAAACGGCACACATATATATATACAGGGCAAACGGCACACATATATATATACAGGGCAAACGGCACACATATATATACAGGGCAAACGGCACACATATATATATACAGGGCAAACGGCACACATATATATATACAGGGCAAACGGCACACATATATATACAGGGCAAACGGCACACATATATATATACAGGGCAAACGGCACACATATCAGAATATAATCGAGCAAAACTCTGCCAATATTTATTTGATTTTCATTCTGTTTAGGGATTTTCAAACCCGAAGAGATGCCCGTTTGAGAAATATTTGTTTTTAAATCTTAGCGAAATATTTACTTAACAAGATGGTGTCAATTCGCCGAGAAATTTTGCAATATAGCCACGCTCGTTTTTTTAAAAACCGCTAATTTTCGCTAATAACGCCCCCATAAAATAAAAATCCATGTATATATTTCTCATTCATAGTATTACAGGATTATGAAAATATAAATTTAATTTCTGTATCTTCAGCCGTTTTCCTGTAATGTTTAGCAGAAAATGTGTAAAGATCGATTCTGCGACAGGCCAACAGATACCGACACGTTAAAAGCTGCTGACACACGGCACACATGTCAATCAGAATATAATCGAGCAAAACACCAGAAAATATGGTGAGTATTGTTTTTTCCTGATATAGAACATTAATATTCTAAAATATCCATTATTTTTCCCTAGTCCTGCCATACATCTATATATAAATTTTATAAATGGTCTAAATATGAAATAACTTGCATACTAACCATATTTGCTGGTGTGTTGCTCGATTGTAATCTGATTTACATGTGTGCTATGTGTCAGCAGCTTTTAGCGTGTCGGTATATCTGTCGGCCTATCGCAGAATGTTCTGCTCGACTCCCAGAACTTTTTAGCAGAAGATCGTTTACACGTTCTCTTTTAAACGTTACAAGAAAGCGGCTGAAGATTTGAGATGAGATTTAGATTTTCATAATCCTATAATACTCTAGATGAGAAACAAATACATGGATTTTTTTATGGAGGCGCTTTTAACGAAAATGATAAAAAATCGAGAGTGGGTATATCGCAAAAATTTCCGGTGAATTGACACCATCTGTTTAGGTAAATATTTCGCCATGATTTAAAAGGAAATGTTTTTCTGAAGCGCGCATCTCTTCAGGTTTAATAATCACTAAACAGAATGAAAATGAGATAGAGAAAATTGGCAGAGTTTTGCTCGATTATATTCTCATATGTTTGCAGTCTACATTGAGGACTGGAGGACGGAAAGCATTTAGAAAGTGTTGTTTCACCACTTTTAAGTGTTGGATGCAATAGCTTAAAATGTTGCATTTAACACTTAGAAGTGGCGAATACAACACTTTATAAATGCTTTCCCTCCTGCATTTAACACTTAAAAGCGGCGAATACAACACTTTCTAAATGCTTTCTCTCCTCCAACACTCTAGATGTTAAATATTACATTTGCGTTTTAAGAGTGTGCTAAGAATGTCCGGTGGCTAAGAGTGTCCTGCTCCTATCTTGTAACACTTTTTTCCATATTGGAGACAAGTGTCCGTCCTTGGTTGCAATAGAAAAGGACATGAAAAGGGACACTAATCACCAGGATATTCTTATCCATCACACCGGTTCAAAACAGCTAAGTGTATGCCTACCTGTAGCATACTCTCATTCGTAAGTTTTGGAATAAAAAGAATACCCCAGTCATAACCACTTCCTCTTACACCTCCCACTATTTGAAAAAGACCCCGTAATTTGAACTGACCAGTCAAATGTTGTAAGCTGTTGTTGTCGATAGCTGTCGGTGTTACCCATCTTCACCAGGTTTTCGAAATTGTGTATGAAAATTATTCATTGGAGCAAAACAAGGTACATTTTATTTCCAATTGCGGCAGCTTTATTTGTTGTATAGCTTGAATATTACAAACTGTCTTTCAAAAGAATAATCCGTGGGATGAGTGATCTGGGCGCAGGTCGATAATCCGTATATATAGCCTAAACCTTCAGCCGAAAATTTCTAGATTAAAAGACATTCAAACCGTCGCTGGTCGCTGGTGAACGAGATGATCTACATACGATGTCAGTCGTACAGGAATTTAAACCTCTGGCTACTTTACAACGATGAATGTCCACATAAATGTTCTGCAATAGATGGCGTTACTCACCCACGTCCTGGTTATCTCCCTTTATTGACACAAGTGATAATTAGTTCAACAAAAGTAGAAGTCAATGAATATTGAGACACCACCTCCAGAGTAAGTATCCTCTCAGCAGGGCTGTATATCGTCTGGATCAGAGCGATGACAAACAACTTACACACCACTGGATGTGGAAATAACATCTGACTACAATTATAGTGATCCACTATATTTCCGCATTCGGTCAAACCGAATTAAAATCAAAGTAAATGTATCCGAAAGAGGTGCAATGTTGACCAATTACGTCTTTACGACCTCATTACAGAAATTTAATAGAACACTTTTTCACTTCTCAAGCATAAGGTTTGCCCTTGGAAAAGTACTCGTGTAAATGTGACCCTAAGCCCCTTTCCTTGTTAATATCCCATTTGCAAGATATGTGATGAAAAGTTCGTGAAAGTGATACACTTGTCGCGTTTCATTCTCGTTTATATTCGGTGTGTTTCACCAACGCGAGACTTTTTTTCGTTCGCGTGGGAGAGTGTCCGATAATGAGGCATTTCCTTCAAGAGCTGATAATAAATCAATTAGCCCTTTTTACATAATCGGTTTATCATGTCGTATTTGGAACAGAATGAGATTTTTCAGTTACGGTTTCATATTGCATTAGAATGATTCTTTCGTGAGAACGAACATTCCGAGTGCAGTGGGATTTCAATTGATAGGCCAACTGTGTTATGTAAACGGGCGGCAGAGGTCTCGTTGTCAATATGCCATAATACCAGGTATATGTGATCTTCATTCGGAACAACTAAGACCAAAATTAAAAAGCTGTTTGTTTGGGGTAACATAACCTTGCTAAAAAACATTGGTCGGTTGTTATGCTTTTTTTTCATTCGAACTTTTTCATGATCACGTACCTGGTGACATTATTGCTTCAGGAGAGCAGAGACAGATATGTGCCAAACAGAGAAAAATATTCCTGTTTTACAAATACGTAGTTTCCTGATTTACATATATAATTTCAATATAAGACAAATTCAAAAAGGCCGTATATTTCTCATATGATTAATAAAACAGATACAATGAAAAGTTTTGGGTATGGACCATTTTTGGTGGGTGACTAGGTTTACCCCAAACAAATAATATTTTAATTGTGGAAATAGTATCCATCGAAAGCTATCATCACTGGCTTGAATTGTATCAGTTATCGTAATACGTTGGTCACTGGACATGCCATACTATCTCGCTCTGCTTTATAATACAGTACAATTTCTTTTCTATCTGTTCTGTTTACAGGATTGTCTTGGGAAAGGTACATACACTCCATTCTACCAGTGTCACGGGTTCCTGTCACTTCGGTGCATTTTGCTGAGAAGCAAGAGGAACTTGATAATGTGATGTCTAGCACTGTAATATCACTTGTCTTTAGTGTATCATGTAAGCGTCCTGTCTGTGTCTTGTGTGCTGTCTTCAGTGTGTTTTTTTTTGGTTGGATGGAGGGTGTCTGGTTCCATGTTGCTTCAAAGATTTCTTCTTTGAAGCAACTGGAACGCAACTGGGTGGTGTTTAGTTGGTTCGTCGCGATATGACTGAAATAATGTTGAAAGCGACGTTAAATCCTCACTCACTCACTCACTCGCTCACTCACTCAGAGTTTGTAACCTCGTGAACCATCGGTATATCTGACAGTAGGAGGTATGCAATCCAGCTCTCAAATTGTGGAAGGATGTTAAGGGGCATAACTCCATCGTTTGCTATCTGACCAAAGGCAGAAAGAATGGCATCGCATATATAATTCGAAGAAAATGTGCGTTCTAGCGTTGTGATGGGCATTATTCTCCATTCTTTATGTATGTATGCCAAACTCGGTCGGCCATGCGATTGCCACCCATGGGACGCATATTTTACCTACACGGAGTCAGCCGTGCTCACATCCCCGTATACAAACTACCTCGTCTACACAGACTGCCATTTCCCAGTGGACTGAAATCGATACATGCAGTGGCTGAATATATAATGCGGGACATTAAAACTTTTGTTATTCAAGAAATGAAATTTATCTTTAACTGACAACCCTCAAATGACCAAACTAACAAAGGTACGTGTATTGGAGAAAGAAAGCACAAGGACGTAAAGGAAGGATGAGAAAATAAATGGTGTGTGTATCGGGAGGGTGGGGCTGGATGTGAGATGGGACTAGTTCTCAATACGCTCTCATCAAATTTAACCCAGAGACAAGTTTACTGTATATGGAAGAAGTCCTTGGAATCTAGGACGATTCTACTGCACAGAGCACATCTAGCTTTCATGTCTTGGTATGGGGTAGGATTATGTATTTTATTCTTTCGCAGTTTGGACTTCCAACAATTCGTTCGCGGAACTATTTTTCAAATGATGTGATGATTTGATTATATTGCGAGGATATAGGTTCTGCCTGTTTAGGATCAATAAGCCATTTCAAACGAAATACGATTTTTAGAAGGGGGTGTTTAAGAGAGGGAAAAGGGGTGGGAATAATTTATAAATATTTGTAGGATATTTTTATCTAAAACCGTTCAAGCCCAGTGCTAGGGACCGTGTGGTCATGCCATTTAAAATATACACATGAACAGTCACAATAAAATCATCAAAGCGATCAGTTTTGCTTCTTGTGGTGTTTTTAGAAATACGCAGTCAGTTGTCTGTGGGGTCATATGACTTCTTGTCGGTACGCCTGCATCTTTTCCCAACATTTTTGTTATGTTGTTTAATTGAGCTTTTGACCTCACAATTATTATATGTTCCGTGGATGAGGCAATAACCAAAGGTTTAGTAACAATCCAAAACCTGAAACATGAGTGGTCACAGAGACAACAGAAGTTTACAGACAGGCGTATTGACGGATGGACAGACTTGTAACAGAGCGGTACAATCAATCAAACTCAATTACTTGCGATGTGTTTCGGGTATACTTGAAAATTGATCATAATCCTCAGCCCTGAACTGGACTTGTGTTAGCAATAACACAATTTTCCTCCTTTTTCCCACATTTTCTGGTCGAGGAGACATTGACTTTCTGACCTCAAATAAATAGGGCGCAAAGGTATGTCGAAAGTTTTAGCCAATTCATAATTTGGAACAGGAGATTTTCCATATTTACAGTTCTCCTGAACGGGAGATTTTCCATATTTACAGGTTCTCTGACCTAAGTGAAGTTGATATTTTTTCACCACAACATAATATACGGTTCTTGTTTGCCCACGGACACTATATACCAACAGTTTGATACCATTTCTTAACATGGAACTGGCCAGAATTTCTGGCCCAGGTGATCTTGACCTTTGACCTATTGGCTTCAAAATAAATAGGGTTCTTCTTTTACCGATTGTAGGCTACGATGAGAAACGACCGAAGTAAATGAAACTTGTGTTATTTTAATTCAGATGCAGTGAATGCGACCACACGTGCGACTAATAGGGTTAGTTAGAGATGAAGAGCACAATGAACGTATCTGATTGTAGAATACATGTGGCCTGTAATGTCTAAGTCATATCTAATCAGATATAACGCCAATGAGCCTCGGGTGAAAACTTTGATGTGGATGAGGGTTGATGATGACATCAGATTAAATACCAAACTATTAAAACACACTTAATGGACTGAACGAAATACAGCTGTTTGTATGGCTATAATTATCAAGCACGCGCTCACATGCACGCGATATGAAATTAGTTAATTACAGCACATGCGACCTGTATTGTATCTCGGTAAATGCAGTATAACAACAGAAAGAATGGTAGTCTTTCTATAATAAACGGAGAAAGAAAATATTTTAAAAAGCCATTCTTTCAACATTATACAACATGTAATTAAACATCAATTTATCTATTCCTAGTTTTGATTTGATTTAAGACATTTTGTATGTTTTGAAATTATTCCGAAATACATACACGCTGAAAAACATCATTTATCGTGTCCCAGACGATTGCCCGCACATTGTGTTACGTTGGACTACCAGACATGTATAGTTTATGGAACAAAGCTATACAAAAGTGTTTTTCAGGCTCTTATGAAGTTCATCGCGGCGAAAGATCGTCATTCAAAAGGAAATTATGAATCTGAAAGTTTTCACCAAATTATTACCTACACTATATCGCTAACGGAAATGTATATTATTTCCACATCTCCATGGGTGAAACCAAATATGGAAACAGCACTGGTTGTTACATAGACCCAAATCGATAAAAATGAACCCATGAACCGATCAAATATTCGTTGAATTATTAGTTTCGCGATTTTCGTTGACCTGTTTTGCATAAATAACCAAGTCTGTTTCCGTATACAACCAAGCGTTCCGACAGTTCTAACCCACAATGAATTATAAGTCCATCTGACCATAAATACAGTAACCATGGACTTATTACATAAAATAGACTGATAGAATAGGAAAAACTGAATCGGAAGACATGATATTTTAATAAGAAACATTATTCATATATTGTCGCAAACAATGGAAGACGTTTAACATTAAATTTCATACTTTCACACAATCATTTGCAAACATTTACATACCACTATTATTGTATTCAATGTACAATAAGCATAAGATGAAGAAAGGTTTAGTTCCATAATATACATAAATCTTTGTATGTAGCACTGGTGTAGCTTTCAGACTTTTCAAAGTTCTGTGGAGATGTACGTATGCTGGAGAAATGCTCTCTGTAATTCTTTTACCTCGCATTAGTATTCCCGAATTTAAGTTTCTCACAGATTGACAGTTTTTGTGTACTTCCTGTCATCTGCTGTGTAAGTTCTTTCTGAGTCATAAATAATATATTGATGCTATTGTCATATTCTGAGATCAGTGTATTAAATGAGCTGCCGTAGGTGCACTGCTATATGCTGGATAATAGCCGTAGGGTGGGAAGAATCCTTGAGGTAAGTAAGTTGGTCGACCGTTGAAGAGTGCTGCGGCGGCTGGGAAGGTTATCCCTAGTGCCGGTGGAAGCATTGGCTTCGACGCCATCCTTAACTTCTCTAGTTCAGCTTCTTGAAGCCGCTTTGCTTTCGCGCGACGATTTTGGAACCAGATTTTCACCTGGGTTTCAGTCAAGTTCAAAGAAGCGGAAAACTCGGCCCTTTCAGCTATAGATAAATACTGTTTTTCTCTAAACTTCTTCTCAAGTGAGAGTAGCTGGGAAGTAGTAAAAGGGGTCCTGGGTTTTCGGTTAGTCTTGTGTTTACGGAGTGTCATTTTCTGCGCATTCATCCTCGGTGGACTGGTCGGTCCTATAAGAAGAAAAGGGCACATTAATCACCATTCAGCTAATTATCTCCAATTAACGTTAATTACAATCACTTGAGCAAAACCCTGTCTCGCTTCGAGCCACAATTAAAATACTAACACAAGAGCGGTGAGGTTTTTCATGTCAAAATTCTGCCTTGTTAAATTCAATAATTCTCGACATAGACAGAACTGGCGGAGACAAGTTACAGAGCGTTATTGTATGTTAAAAGCCCATAATGACCTGGAATTCAACCTCAAACTGCCTTATCGCTGATTAGAATTCTCAAGTGTCTACTTAACGCGTTTTAACAAATTTCTACAGGGCTACAACATTGTGCATCACTCGTCGTTTGTGAGGCAGCTTTTAATTCTTCCCACATGCCCTATATTAGGAAGGAGCCGACTTGATGAAATCTCAGAAGTTAGTGACTGATAACATAAGAGAAACGTTTGAGTGCCTTCCTAAAGTATGAAATATTTTCATAGATTTCTTTGATATATTTTCGAATTTATTTGCAGGTTGACTAACATCACTCCAGCATCTATCTATATATTTTGAAGTTTCTTTCAGAACACACAATGATGTTTTGGGGATGAAATCACTTTTCTCCCATTGAAACACAAAGTATGTGAAAACGAAATCATGATGAAATATGAATGAACGTGTACACGTCCTCTTGAAATATTTCAAGTAGAGATTTGCCTGTTGAGTATCAAGACGTTCTCACTGAAAGCGTCTTGAGCTTTTGAATATATTTGCAAAATATGAATATCATCTGATTCTCTAAAATCTTAGAATGGGACTTTTGTTCACGATAAAAAAATATGACGATCCGAGAGGAAAGGTTTTTATTTAGTTTATTTATTTAATTTCTTGCAAGAAATATTTATATATATATATACTGAAAAAAGTATTGTGATCATATATACTTACGTGAAAGAGGAGAAATTTGTTGACTTGTGTTGAAATGATAGCCTGAGCCAGGCGGGAGGGGCCATCTCGGTGTTTGGTGATGTTGCGGAACGGGGCGAAGAGGCGTCGATGGACTGTCGGCTGTCTGGGACTTTAGAGACTCCGGTCGTCGTAAAATGTCCAGAACTGAAAACGGATTTGGTACGTGAGTGGATAAACTTGACGGACTCAAATCCGATCTTTTGACACTTGATTGCTTTGATACACCATTGTTCTTAGAAATAATGGATTCAACACTAAAAGATATAGCAGTCCTGGAAGAACAAGGAGATTTGTTAGCACTGTCCCTTCGTGTACCATCACAACAGGCTCTTTGACACTTCATATCGTGAACTGTATGACCGCCATCACTAGATACTCTCATCTCTTCTGTCGATGATCTCGAATCATTTGATGTTTCAGAAATGTCTTGAACAAGCATTCTGGTTGAATGTGATTCCGAAGTTGATTCCTCCGAGCGGCCCGTTGAGTGTTGGACCATTCTCTTCGTTTTGGCGAGAAATTCAGTAACACGGGATTAAAATTTAAACAGTTCCAGGTTATATCTACTCGACCCGTATAGTAATAATATAGTTCCGTGTATATATCTCGGTTATTCAGACAAGAGCTGCGAACAACTCATGAACACAATTTGTGTATACGTTCACCGATTAAGAGCCAACTATCCGCGCGTCTTGTCTCGAATAGTTCATTTCTCAACTGACCTCCAACCTCAATGAGTTTCTTCAGATATATTTACGCCAGGGAATGAGGTTAGCTGACATCTCGATCCCACGAGAAACCTCGTTCCGATTGGTTGAACGCGCACCATAGCTCCTCCCACTTTGCTGTCGAGGTTATCCATTCATGTCCATGCCAGAAATACTATCAGCATGAATGGTTACGGATATACGATGTCGTTAAAATACTCCAGAGAGATACAAAACATAATTGCAGGCACCTTCTTTGAGCTGTACATCCTTTATGGGCGTTTAAAGATTTTTTAAAAAGCGTTTTGCAGTGAAAAGGGTGATATTATAGGAGCATGATACAAACCATATGTGTCCGTCGAGACAATAACAACGAGTCCGCTACCTGATAAGGCAGTAAATCGACGTTCAACTCGGTTGCTCTTCCACAATAAAATCGCGACGGGTCATAGAACGCATGAATAAATGACACCGCAGTGCAAAATTTGTCGCAATTCGTATAAATCAAAATCTGTCAAAATAAAAATAAGAACAGTGAACAAAATTGCACCGAGGCGCCAGTAATGACTATCAGGGTTAAAGAAAGGTAAAGATACCGTCGATGCTTTATTCCACTATTTGTTTACTGTCTAGGTTTGATGCCTGCTTTTAATGTTATCTCTTCTACGAAGTAATGCATATAAGCGTTTATATTTAGGTTGTATTATAGTGCAAACCATCAGATAAGTCCGAACTTCTCAAGTTTTTCACATAAAAAGGTTAACCTTCGATGGAAAACGTAATTGTTGGTACCGCTATATTTATAGCAATTTAGGAAAGAGAATTGTTGGCCACCTTTTAAAATATAATATCGTCGAATCGAAGTTCTCAAGACCGTTGACCCTTCGACCCTCTGATACAGCATTAACCCTTGAATGATCCATCAAACGTTAACACATTACAATTTGAAACGCAGCTCTCTGACTGAAACTGGTGCAACTTTTTAGCATAAAAGCTATCATTGCGAAGAGCAGTTCTTCAGTTTTAAACAAATTAAGTGTCTATTTTTTTCATTAAATCTTGATATTTTCAATACGAGAGATGGCGAAATTAGACAACCTGCAGATAAATGTGAAGTAAATTATGAGCTGATATCGGCTGTGTTTAATGTGTTCATGTGGCTTGTAAAGATTTTCCTATAACTAATTGTGGTCTTCAATGACAGAGATTTATTGGGCTTTTTGATCTCTAGACTTTGAATGGACATTCTCACCTTTCATTTGGTCATTTATCGAATTTTCTAATGTATTCCATAGAAAACATGCACAAGAGCAAGTCCCCAGATAAATAATACTTTACCAAGCTAATTGCTACTGTGTTCAGTCAAGTCACCTTCTTTGACTGATGAATAGCTAAACCTACAATTTTCATTTTGTAAATTTACCCCGTCTATTGAAACATGATGAAAAATTTAAAACTTCCCTGCTTATTTAAACTAATTTATCTTACGACGGAACAAACCCTGTACAAATTTTAAGGTCGCTTCGGGTCAAATTTCCCTCAAGAATGGTATATAATTGAATAAACGAGAGACATAAAAATATAATATTTCATTTTGTCAGTTATTGTATGCTGATTTATCGGTATAAAGAAAACAAACTGTCACTTTTATCTGAAGCGAAATGACCGGTTGTTTAGGTTTGTTTGGGTCGGTAGATAATTACATGGTACATGTAAGTATATAGCCTATCTTAGCCCAGCCAATGAAGCGTACCTAATCATAGCGTCAAGTCGCGTATCTATGGCTGAATACAAAATCCTACATACATCCACTCCACTTTATATTGCCACTATAATAGCTATCGCATTGATTTCTACTTTGTGGAGAAAAGAGAACATCGCCTGCGGTATCTTACACAGAATTGTAAAGTAGTATTTCAGAGTGGCCAGTAAAGACACCAGCCGAGCTTGTATTCTTTGGTCAATTTTAATGTCCTATTTAATTACTGCCCATCATAGTTTAATGTCCAGGTTGAACCGCTCCTGTGGGACCGAGGTTTTTTTTCTCATAAAAACAGACCAATAAAAATCCCATGAAAAATGATACAAATTTATATTCCGACAATAATGGAAAGTTTATACTCTTTTTATGTCATCGGCAAATGCTTCGTTGTATATATAGATTAGGAATTTATTAAACTCAAAAGTAATATACGGAATCAGTAACGAAACATTTAACTATATTTTTTCTGTATGTGTTTATTCACAAAATCATATTCTCTGTGGATACACGAATTATAACAGTAAAATTATGAACACTAATTTTTCTTTTAACAGTTAGCCGAAACCGGAATTCAAATCACTCGGGTGTAAAACGATATGAATGGTTTAAGATGAAAGTAGGATACCGTACAATAAAATATTATCATAATGTATCATTTATCTCGACTGTATAGATTTTAAGATAGTAAGAGATTCTTTTTATAGAGCAGCTACTTTAGAAGATCTTTTTAGTCGGGTGAAAGAAGACTGTATCTTAGGTTATTTGAGAGAATCGGTTTGTCGCATGAGTTTTAATGTATGTGCATGTCTTTCGGTGTGTTGTGTTGATTACTTCTGGATTGCTGGGTTGTTGACTTGCTTTTGTTAGAATAGTTAGAATTGTGTTTGATCGTCGCTATATAGCCGAAATATTGCCGAACCCGACATTGAACCTTATTTTCTCTCGCTCTCTCTGTATCATTTGTCTATGGCTTATAGATTTATAAATTTGTTTTTGATCTTATTTTGAAACTTATCAGCGTGATAGTTCTGGCTGCAAAAAATACTGAAAAAGTTCACAGGTCACAGCGCATGCTCCGTTTCACAGCCTCATTCCACTCATGTTCCTGTCCTTGGCGGAAGTTCACCTTTATGAAGTGGTTATGACGTATAAGAAAACACCCATGCACACGCGGTTCAGTTTAAATCCCACCGAACAACCCCCTCAGCTTTGAACATGGGCGAACTACTTTCGTATGCTTACTCATCAACTGAAATTTTTTTTCTCTAGAACGTTTTTTTATCACTATGGGTACCGAGTTATAACACCGAATTGAGCAGTGCTCTGTACGTTCGACAAGTACTGATTTTAACAGTGTATGATGTCACTTCCGGCGGTTTGCGCTCGAGCGAGAAATAAAAAAAAATCGGTCTGTTTCTCAAGGCTCCAACAGGTACTAACAATTTATTATGTCCCTGTGAGGTTGATTAGTTTGTGTATGGTGATACGTTTCTGTTGTCTTATATCAATATGGTGAGATGAAAATGGACTGCTTTTCTGTTGTCTGATAAAGATACACACCCTGATAATCCCAATCTGAAACTAATTAACCATGAAGGGGAGGTAACTAGAAGACCAATTCGATGACTGTTTTACATAAAAAAAGACAGCTCTGTACACATATAGTTTGGTGCAGGTTGCCAGAGAATCGTGTTTATTTCCCTTTTGAACACCTGACATTTTTTTTATAAAGAATTGACTCGCTCCATATCAACCTCATGCCAAATTTCATGAGGACTAATTTCGCCGATGACACCTTAAATTTAAAAGTGAAAGAACCAATATTAACCTCCATAGTTAGTCACAGGAAGACAGGGGACATTGTTTTTTTAAATATATATTTTTAAATACACTAGAGAATGTGCGGTTTGCTCGACAAGATAAATTCTTCAATGTCCAGCGTTTACCATCTCGCCGAAGTCCATGTACTAAAATCCTCTAACTGCTAACGGCAAATATTCTACCTGTGCTACCAAGTAATGAAAAAACTATAGCAGGGGCATAAACCATCGCTTTCTGGCACATTTAATGGGTTATAAAATTTCCAATAAGAGAGATTTGAATATTTCTCAAGGCTCCAACAGGTACTAATTAATTTGCTTTTATGGCTGGTCATATCGTACAGTGAGTCCAACAAACAGCGAGGAATAACGAAATGTGATTTTTGTGGGCATTGGAGTACTGTTTAATTTACAAACACTAAAATATCAATGATTTCACCACGCTTTACCAGCAGTATCAATTCATTTTATTAGAGAAAAGATAATTATCCGCTTATCTGAATGGGCGTATAAATGATATTGTTTGCAAACTGTTAATGATGCGAACTTTGTGTGGATCCTTTGTTGTTCAGCTTTGTCTGACGCTCTGTGTTGAAAAGGACGATTTGACATAAATTCCTGAGTTTTGGTCTAAAGCAAACTAATGTTTTTTTTAAATCAGATATTCAAGAAAATGAAGAAATAAATCACTACCGGTATACTACATACCGGTAGTGATTTATTTCTTTATTTTGCTAGAAGATGTGATAAATAAACCATAAGATTGGGAGTGCCAAGATTAACTCGACCACTCCATTATACAACGTTGAACATTGAGCACCAAAAAAGTATACTATCCCCCGAGTATAGTTAATATCAGTGAGACAATCTACAGTTAGACAATACAAATAATTGTATGCAAACGGATATACATGTAATAATATATGAAACAAGAGCAGGACCAAGAATTTATGTAGAGGTAACTAAGTAATGTATTTGTTTCCGATTTCCTGCAGGGTATAGCCATGTTGTAGATAATCCAAGCAAACAGATAGGTAACAGCATCGTACAATAACTTATGTATGATGAAAACCGCACTGTTTATAAGTGAAGGAGGGGGAGGAGATCTCATTACTGTCCGTTCACAATTTGGACTCATCTGGTCGTATTGGAGTGGGCTATTCAGCAGTAATTGCGAGTTAACTGTGTCTTTTGAGATCGCAAAATGGGCAAATGTTGGCCAGACCTACAATCTAAACGCCATTAGGCCCCTTTAAGGGCCTTTATACAAAAACAGTCATTGAAGCGCGCCCGAAAATTGGCTTGTAACGTCGTTATGTATTATTCCGTGCTGTGAAGCTAGCATTTGTCAAACTTCAAAGGCGTCGAATTTTATCATGGTCAATTGCAGGCCAATAGAATCCTTTTTAAGGAGTTTCCTTTACTTATAGACGAGCGGCGCCAGTGACCCGTCGTCTATACGTAGACCAAACAACTGGATGGAAACAGATGTCGAGCAGTGCAACCATGGACACACACCATCTACAATGAACCGTGGCAGAACTGCATTATACTTCTTCTATTCTTCTATTATTGCTTTTACTTGGACAAAGTCAACGTGAGAGAATCGGCCGAGCAAAAATGATAATAAAAATGATAATATCTTGGCCACACATGAACATTCAGTCATATTTGATGCATGAGGAAAGATTTCACAATCTGCAACATGCACCCACATCACAGCCTGTATACACGTTCTTGTTAGACCACAGACACAGTGATAACTATATGAATTCACCTTTTTTTAACTTAACAGCAAAGAAAATATACAGATTTGATATGACATATAAACCTAAGTCTATATTTTTTCAGAAGTAATATTTTTTCATAACCCTTACCTCTAACCTTAAAACGTGATCATGCCGTTCCTACTTCAAGAAGTGCCCAATAATGTTTTTATATATCCCTCTGCTTTACGTTTTTACTGAAAAATAAATACACTATTATCATGATATACACAAAGACAATTAGAGAATCGGTACTAATTTGTTGAGTATTGTGGAGACGTTCGGTTTTTACTTTGATCCGTCTTTGTTTATCCAAGAATGATCAGAAGAGCACTTTCTCAGGTAAGCAGAGACATTTAGTATATCGCTGTGAGGGAACTCCGCATCAGAGTAGACCCTCAGGTAAGCAGAGACATTTAGTATATCGCTGTGAGGGAACTCCGCATCAGAGTAGACCCTCAGGTAAGCAGAGACATGTAGTATATCGCTGTGAGGGAACTCCGCATCAGAGTAGACCCTCAGGTAAGCAGAGACATTTAGTATATCGCTGTGAGGGAACTCCGCATCAGAGTAGACCCTCAGGTAAGCAGAGACATGTAGTATATCGCTGTGACTCCGCATCAGAGTAGACCCTCAGGTAAGCAGAGACATGTAGTATATCGCTGTGAGGGAACTCCGCATCAGAGTAGACCCTCAGGTAAGCAGAGACATGTAGTATATCGCTGTGACTCCGCATCAGAGTAGACCCTCAGGTAAGCAGAGACATGTAGTATATCGCTGTGAGGGAACTCCGCATCAGAGTAGACCCTCAGGTAAGCAGAGACATGTAGTATATCGCTGTGAGGGAACTCCGCATCAGAGTAGACCCTCAGGTAAGCAGAGACATGTAGTATATCGCTGTGACTCCGCATCAGAGTAGACCCTCAGGTAAGCAGAGACATTAGTATATCGCTGTGAGGGAACTCCGCATCAGAGTAGACCCTCAGGTAAGCAGAGACATGTAGTATATCGCTGTGAACTCCGCATCAGAGTAGACCCTCAGGTAAGCAGAGACATAGTATATCGCTGTACTCCGCATCAGAGTAGACCCTCAGGTAAGCAGAGACATGTAGTATAACTCCGCATCAGAGTAGACCCTCAGGTAAGCAGAGACATGTAGTATATCGCTGTGAGGGAACTCCGCATCAGAGTAGACCCTCAGGTAAGCAGAGACATGTAGTATATCGCTGTGAGGGAACTCCGCATCAGAGTAGACCCTCAGGTAAGCAGAGATATTTAGTATATCGCTGTGACTCCGCATCAGAGTAGACCCCACGATCATCAGAATTACAGAAAATTTATTCATTGTGCTAGATCGCTTGGCCACTATGCGAATAATTAATTAATTATGAATATGCATAACATATGTATACTTTGAAGGATATTCCTACGAAGTAGGCTATCATCTGCAAATTGTCCGGTAGTCAGTGAGTGAGTGAGTGAGTCCATCCGAATCCTTTCGTCGGCAAAATAAGGAGAACCGTTGACATTAGAACGTTGATTGTTTGCATGAAGGCGCATTAATGGACTGTTACCAGCAAATTTTGAGCTGACCTACTTTTGACGAAAATTTCTGGTGATTTTTGATGAAAATCACTGGTGATTCTGAATTGGGCTGTGCCCATCTTAATATAGGCAGGATTTCAACTTGGGACGTGGGGATTTCCAAGAGTTCAGTGCGTGTCGAAGTCCTAATTCCTACCCTACTTCTTAGGTCCGTTGACGTCACACTGCCATGTTTCAGATACGAAGTTAGCAAATTCAAAGCATGCACCGGTTTAGGGACCCCATATACGATCTTGGATCACTTTTAGGAGAAAAACAAATATCCACAGTTCTGAGTAAGATGCCGTTTACCGCATGTAAATTCTTCAAGCTGTTGATGACATTTTTTTGTCAGAAGTATAAATGTGATATTCAGGGAATTTATGCAAATGAGATTTGTGACGTCACCAAGCGAACTCGTGATAATGGTCTCAATTTATGCTGGTATATTCATAGAACTATGTAGCATTATGGAACTATGAGTTAGGAGCTTTATCTTGAATATTTTGCAGGTTATGAAATCTTATTTACTGAATAATTAGGAACAACGGTCATATGCATTAAGAAATAACTTTAATAATTTAAATTCCTAAGATAAAGCACTTGTTTGCCGGTTGGTATGTTAACCATATTTCTGAAGCTATTGGTAACCAAGCGATAAAGTGATATCCAATAACCTGTAAACACAATGTTAATGAAATGCAAAAAAATGTCAGAATTCTATGTATCTAAAAAGATAACATTATTCGTCTACCAAATTATCTCTAGTTTGCTCTGTGACATCATAACATTTCAGAAAAATATATCAGCAACAAGTCTCTCCCCCAGAAGGTTTAATTTTCCATTCAGGTTCTCCGTTAAACAAACTAAACAAATGCGTCCTTTATCGACAAACATTCAGTGTTCACTCATAATGTATACTTTGTCATCTCAGTATTAACCTCCTTGTTTTGTCCTGAATTCTGGAAGAATTAACATCATTAAATTATTATAATAATATTGCCTGGATGGTGTTTGAAATCCGTCTTAATGGGAAAGTTATGCGGGAATGGGATAGTTAAAGCATGGAGCTTGGTTAAAGAGATCACATCACAGCGAGGATTTATAGGCGTGCTTTCTTTGGCCATTGTCTCTTTATTAACTTGCAATATAAAATCGATGTTCCCAAAATTATAGGTTATTTGGAGGACGTTTCTCAATATTTCTAAACATTGAGAATTCAATTAGGCCAATAATCGTCCTGAGTGGTTATCTGTTTGACACCCTGTCATTACCAGGGAGGCAATAAATCAAAGATATTACCCACTCAAACAAACCAAAACTATAGTCGCCGTTTAATGAAGAGGCTATTAGGGAGATAATCTATTGTGATCTCCCAAATGTTCACGCTGGTTAATTACACCAAACTCAGCGATCATGCGCGAGCACATGTTATGACAATGCATGCTTCGCTTATATATGTATCAAAGAATTGAAGTTTTGTTTAGATTCACTCATTAAAAGTTAATTTATTTTGTTAAATTATATCCGATACATATATTTACATTGTAAAATTAGTTTAATGTCGATGTAACATTTTTATCCCGGCGAATGCCAGTATGTTAGTCGTCTCTCTATATTTTCTTGTCGGTCATAAATCTTTTAGTAGGGATTTTTGCTTTTATTTTTGAACGATAATGCAATATAATCATAGTTATGTTGAGTTCACGCCTTTCTTACCGGTATGTCTGTTTCGGTGGTTTGCTCTTTGATCTTTTCATCTTGCACCTCACAACACCGCTGATATGCCGGGTTCAACTTTCTTCTACTAGATAAATAATAGTAACCCTACTCTAAAATTGCATTTATGGGTTATCATTTAATAATATTTCCCTCTCAGCCATATTTATCATTAAATTTATTTGGGTGTTTCTTAATTCCATAGATATATGCTTGGAATGTTCTTTGATACAGTGGATGGAAGACATAACTAATGATGCCACCCAGGATGTACCTCTTCAATATACGTTGAATATAGTCATGGGGGTTGCCCTCGGAACGAACCGCACGCCAAATTAAGACAGCTCAGATTTGAAAAATGTTCTTTTACAATCAGATGAGTTTGCAGGTAAAGCCCGGAGATGGGAATAATTTTCATGGGGTCTTAATTAGGTTTCTGTAAGATGATGTCAGATAACGGCTGCTAGATGTCGCTGCAGGAAGGACTTTGTATTCCTACGCCTGACGTCTAACGAGCAGTGGCTGATAACCCCCAGCCTATTAGACATCAATAATATCACTGATTCACTCTTAACTTCCGCCTGCAAATTGATTTCTTAACCTTATCAAGCAGTTTCCCTCTAAACTAGCTTCCGACGCGGGAGCCTTTCCAAATCCAAGCAAGATAGAGTGAAATTTATTTTCCTATAGCCTTAGATTGGCCTGACAACGATGGGTACGATAAAAAGAAAACAAGTTTCATCCGAGCCGTGTTCACAAGAGCAAGATCCACATTGTGTCGTTTTGGGGATTCGTTATTCGGAGCTCGAGGTGATATTAGTAACATGGAAACATATACTCGTTTCTTTATATCGTCAGCGTGAATCGAAAAGAATTGACCAAATCTTGGATCAAATTATTGCTTACAATCAGGTGGTAATGTGGTATATTGCATATAGTTCTCTACCAAAATCGGCGTATTCGGAAATAAATTTTGCCTCGATACGGGAACATTAAATTGGCCTGAAAAACATGATTGTAACTTTTCTCTTTATATTCGTAAATGATAAAATATAGCCCAATGCTCATATAAATGTAAATTGAGATATTAATAAACGATTTTAATTACGTTGCACATGAGATTTAACAAGGGCAAGTGATGTTAGCCGACGAGAGCGCATCTCGTGCAGGATGCCATGCACGAGACAGCCTCGTTCGTGTGACAAGGAAAGGAATTACTGACCGATTCCGTGAGTAATCCTTTCCATTGTCTCACTTATGGCCAATGATAGGCTTTACTGGAGCTCGGATGTGTTACACGAAATTCGGGAAGAGAGGAATGAATTCGTGGGCAATTGAGGGGGAATTATCTACTTTAGGAGGCCAATGGACGATTAGATTGCTCATTACTGTCATATCTTTTGTGCGAGTAATTGATTCAAATGGGAGACTAAGTAAGGGTGGTCGGTAAACGGTGGACTCAAAACACGCCAATGTTTGCACTGTCTCAAGCACTAGATGAAGATGTCTGTGTTATGTGCTGTCCAGCTCTATACGAACCCCTTCAATTAGAGACATTTTATTTTGATAATTCAGTGTATCATCTTTAAAGATTGAATATGGTATTCCCTCCGTTAATAGTTGATTTTGCTAGTGGAGGGTTATTGTTGATTTACAGTTCTATTTATTTTTCTTTTAATTTTCTACATTTTTTGTTTACCATAGACCGTTGATAACAGTTGTGCGATACCTATTTAACATCTCCAACTTATTCTGACAGTTCCGTACACTAGATAATAGACAGCCAAGCAGCACCACAAATGTCTAGTTGGCTAATTATGAGCCATTCACACCCTTTGAACATTGAGCATCTGCATGGAGAAGGTCAACATTACTCGCAACGTTACTCGCTATACTAACATATTAACGCGCCTCTGCACGTCGTATGTATGTTAGTAGCGGGTTAGTGTGCGCAGCTAGTAGCGAGTAAAGAGGCTTGGAATGAATTTGTTATAAATACAACAGCTAGTGGCGTTTCTTTCCCTGTTCATGTAGGATTTTGGTATTACCTAATATATTTAATGTAGATATAGGCCTATTATGTTCCGCGCATCTAATTTGACGAATTTACTACGACTTTCCTGCAAACAAAGAAACTATTTTACATGACGCATACATGCTTACATTTCGTGTCATGCGGTGTCACTGGTTTCTGCGAAATTGGGCGTGGTGTGGATTTGGGGGAAGGCTGGAGAGGTTGCGCTTGAGGCTTTGGATTTGTAAATGGTAATGTTGCGAGGAGTTATGTAATACGGTACCAGTATACATTTGTGACCAATATTGCATGAGGTGGCCGCATATTGCACCGATATGTAGTAATAAAAAGTAAATTTAATCTTCATTATAAAAAGGACTCCAGAGGTCAAAGTAAAACAAAGAGTCGTTGAACAGACAAAGACATACCCTAATATCACCTGTCAACGAGAGTTGTTCAAACTGGGCGCAGCAACGGCAACGAACAAAGGCCTGTCAGCACTAGAATAACGGCTAAATTATAAAAATCACTAACTCTATTGCCCGTAGCGAAAAAGTAACCCGGGCAATTAATACGACTGACAAACAACGATGTAACATACTGGGTAGAAAAAGAAGAGGCTATACTGGATTAAAGCAATAAAGGGCATTCAAGATGTACGGTGCGTGAGATGTAAAAATAGCATTTGTATTTCTGACCGACGGACAAGAATAACATCTGCACAGTGGAAAAGCGGGATTTCCTAGCGATTTTGTTCTATCGCGTGACTACTTGCTATCACGGAGTCATTTATAGGTTCTTAGCCTCACCGTCGTCTACGCTGATTTGCATCAACTGCATGAATATGGAATTGGATGAGATGGAAATGAAGAATAAAATGATCATGATGTATCTTATTAATCTTTTTTTTCTTCGTTTATTTTGTCAATGCAGAATCATAGGATATGTTGAAAGCTTAGAAAATTATCGGGCTCTACTAGTTCATATCTCATTGTGAGAATTATCGGGCTCTACTAGTTCATATCTCATTGTGAGAATTAGCGGGCTCTACTGGTTCATATTTGATTTTGAGGATTATCGAACTGTGCTGGTTCATGAAACTAATTCATGTTTGCGCCTCTTTTGCTTTTGAAAGAAAAGTTTAACATCAACACTAAATCGAGTTGAATTGTTTCATTTCAAGAAATACGGCAAATATTCCGCCAATTTCAGTTGAGTCCAAGTTCAGTCCGTGTCCCCCTTCTCATCTCCAGGATTAACAGTTTCCCGTCGCATAAGTGGAATATTCATATATGCTTGCGGGGCTGAGAGAGAGCAACGATATTGTTCACTTATATGTATGTTGGACAATATAGGTGTTTATTTGTATATCTGCTTTATCCATTTCTCCACATTACGTACTAATGCAGTCTTTATCAATGAGTGCGTAAACAGCTGAATATACAAGAGATTATAAGCGTGCTATATAATAAAAAAAGCGAAATCAATTTGTCTTCACTTTTTGTTGATGACGTCATTTTATTACGGCATGATGCAGTGAATATAAACGGGTTTCGGAATACATATTTCTAATTAGACTACAAATTAACGGTTAGAAGGAATGTTTATAAAAATGAATCGGTGAAAATATAAAAAAAAACTATTTCAAATCAAAGGAAAACTTGTTCCATCTGTTCGTGAGAACGTTAATTATTTTTTTTTATCTCAAACAAGACGAGTTATAATTTTCGTGTTTATGAAACTAATGTACCCCAATTGTAGAGGTAGGCTTTTGATGCTCATGTCACAAACTGTTCTGTCAAAGGCGGGGAATTCCTTATCAGAATCATTGGAAGCAAATACGAAGGCAAGCAAGAAAGAGTTTTCGAACCGAATGTACCGGATCACACAATGAAATTGCAACTTGACAGAAAACCGCTGTCAGATTTTATCACTGCTCTAAATGAGCACGCGACATCAAACCAGTCTTGACACCTGGCTAACGACAATGGTCATTTCAGCGATTGTACTTGTTTTTGTACGCACATGTTCCAAATGATTGTCATATGATTGTAAGCTGAAAAATTAAATTGGCCGCCCGTCAAGAACATTATATTTGAGCAAGAGAGCAAGTTCCCTTTTTAAAGACTTCAGGTGAAAATCGACAGTACGTACCCAGGCACCAAGGCCAGTACACAAGCCTCCGATCGGTGGACTGGGGTCGTTCCCGTTAAAGTGGAACTAAAATGACTATCCCAGAAATGTGCGATAAAAGCGCGCCATGTTAAGGGGTTTGAGGGTAACCCCCCCCCCCCCCGAAATGTTTTAGAGTCTATAGGCTTATTTAACGCATTCTGTAGCATTCCAAAGAGCTGAAACATTTCGCAATTATTTTCGATTTCAACCGTTCTATAAGTAGGCCTACGAAAAAACAAAAAAACATCAACCATCCACAGCTAAACATACACTGCTTTAAAGGTTTTTCATCATTTCTCAACTTTAGGACTGTTTCGTTATGTCGAGGATTCCGTCCCAATGAGGTGAGGATGAAGTGCCATAAAATAAAATATTAGCTAGAAATTGTTCGATTGGTATAAAGTACAATTTTGTTTTTGCGAACTCTGAGTAATTCCAAGACACAAAATAGTCGAACCATTCCCTCGCTTTAACACATCCTTTGACAATTTCAATCCCGGTAGCCTTAAAGCATCTTGGTTTCAGTTTGCGGGGTTGCGGTCTCTGTGGCCTGTATGTCAATCTAGCTCTCATCTGATTTTTTTTTAATGTTGTAGCGCAATCTACTCCTCCGACTCTCCTACCCCAACCTGCATACGACCTCGCCCCACTACACATATCACGCCGAAAAGTTTACACACAGAATGCAAAACCAATTATGATTCAATGAGTACTTTTCATCTGAAGATGATTCTGCAGATTATCCTTGCTTGTTGGAAAGGAGCCATACGACAGTCACAAATTTACTAAATTGTTTTAAATGAAAAATAAAACAGGAAGGCATAAGGAAGAAGAGAAGCCTGATGGTTATAGATATTTTGATATATATCATGGTTAAAGATTTCAAATCTTCGTTAAATCAATGACTAATCCGTGGAGGGTACACAGCCACAATAATGGGGTTGGCCCAACACCCTTTTTTGATGTTGAGGGCTGGTCAACACCATAAAGTGATGTTGAGAATTGGTGTTGACCAATGTGAACAATAATAATGGTGTTGGTCAACACCAATCGATGGTGTTGAAAATGGTTCGACACCATATTTTGGTGTTCATTGACTAGTGCTAATACTGTCTCAACACCAATTAATGGTGTTGGCCAACACCAATAAAGGGTCTATCATATGTTTTCAGTTATGATTGCTAATCATTGGTGATTTGAAAAGGCCATGTCGACTCTTCTGCACCATTTCTTCGTGTTTAGTAGATCTGCTAGCATATTTTTGTTACTGGATTAAGGTGCATGACTGGCGCACATTGGATAATATTTATCCGTGGAATTTTATAGGAAACGCTCGTTTCCGTTTCGCTATGACAGGCCCTGAGGTGAGCTAGACACAATCATCTGCCACGGAAAAGGCAGCGGCGAGGATCCACCAGACTCGAGAGACTATCGCCTCTGGCATAATATGATGATACTTTGTGTTTTTTTTCTTTACAGATTTTTTAAGCAACCCTCTCCGAGTATGATCGACATCTTATGTGGTTATTCACCTGCGATTTCGCGATAACAGAGCACACATTTACACCTGCCCCTCCAAAATAGTCTGTAGTCTTGCCAACAAAAAAGTGGTTGTTCTCTGAGGCGAGTATATACTATCAAAGATATTTGACAGAGATCGCAAGCAACTTCATTTCATCAATCGAGAACTAAGATTACGTTATTTAGTGCACATGTGTAACCAGACACAATTATTCAGGCTTTATTTCACAAATTAACCTATAGTTAAATGAATTCACTAACGAAATCTTTGATAAACAAGTAAACATTCATGAACGTTTCTTTCAAAGTGCACCACACATTATAGCCACCATGTCAAAGTGTCGAACGTTATTATAATGTTTAGTCCTACCCAGAATGGAAGAGATTTAACGTTGCGTTCAGCAATATTTCAGCTGTATAGCGCGACCATATGAAACTCTGTCTAAGCTTAACACTAAGGTAAGTCAACAATCTAACGGCAATCTAGAAGAGACAGACAACAAATCAAAGACTTGGTATATACATTAAAATTTATTTAATAAACCGATAGCTCTCAAATACTTTAAAACCAAATCCTCCCTCATCACCCGATTAAAAGATCTCCTAAAACTAGATCTAAGCTGGCTGCTCGATGAAAAATCTCTCACAATCTTAAAATCTAGGCAGCTGATCGAAATATGTTTAACTCGTAGTTTCTCCTGACATGGCATACACATCGGGGCAGGGTCCTTAAACCTTAATTCTCTCTCTCTCTCTCACTCCTTTTTTGAATAAATGTTCGTGTGTCAGTCGCGAATAACCGATTCAACGTCTGATTATTACGTGTTCAAAATGTTAACCCTACCTGGCCTGCCCCCCCCCCCCCCCCCTCCCCTACCAGACTTTCTGCGCTATCTCCGGAACGACAAAAAATGGAGAGCTGAAGCTCCGTGACTCTATATTTTATCATATTGGGGTCATTTTGAGCCTATTTGCATAGGATCATGGGCAAATTCAAGATGGAGGCCACGTGGGATACCAGAAAAGTGATGTTTTCGTCATATTTCTTCAAAATTTCTGCTTTTCCGCGATGAAAAGTGGGCAAAAACTATTTTATTTCACATCACATTAATGTTTACTAATTTATCATGCAGTTTTTGGCAGAGAAATTGCATAAATAAAAAATTCGGAAAATCTGACCGAAAAATCGACCAAAAAATGCCGTTTTTGATAATGACGCCACTGTGACGTCATCGAAGCGGCCATCCTTGATTCTTTTACATTTTCTGGTAGAGCTTGACCCAAGGGTATAGTGTAGTAAGGTAGCATTTCGGATATATTTTGTTGATGTCACCGGCTTTTGGCGGTATATCGCGCGGGCATATCCTACCAGATTTCAATTTGCTGAGACATGGCTATATATCAGTAAGCTGGTTGGGCGTGAAAGTTAGAATTAACATTTATTCACAAAATGTTAACATTTATCAAAGACAACTGATAAACCCAGGGCCACAGGCCAGAATTATCAACTCGTCACATTTTCAAAACAGATTACGTCTTTATACTTTCTGTTTGACATATAAAACAAATTGCTGAGATTATTTGAGAGTCGAAATAATTTCAGTCGAAGAGTCCAGGGAGGAACTTCGAATGGTCCATACTCATATACAAGGCAAACTTTGTGGAGACAAACAAAATCTACGTACTGTCAGACCTTTAACGCAATAAAATATAGAAAGTTGTAATATCAGAGGGAGAACATATCCGAAACATATGAAAAAATATTTTTGAAAGCATTCTGTAGAATCTCTTCTGTGAAAAACCGTGGTTCATACGTGAATTAACCAAGTGAACGCTGTAAAAGAAATGAACAACTATAAATCCCCTGGACCCGATGGTTTTCCTGCAGAATTTTACAGATATTTCTAAGATGGTATTGGCATATTTCCTTTGTAGTAAGCCACACCCGCTTTTCAAACAGGAATACTGACGTCCTTCCCACAACACAGTTACATATTCTGTTTACCCAAGGAGAGAAAAGCCTGTTGAACATCGATTACCAAACAGAATCCTGAACTAATAGACGAAACACAAAAGGGCTCCATGATGGGAAGGTTATTGGCGAAAATTACTACGCTGCTATCTGATCTGACTTATTATACTGAAGAAATTAACCTTTTTAAAAACTTTCCTTCAATTTTAGGCCCGATATAATTTAGTAGATAAAGATCTGCCGAAAGGTTAAAAATGCAGCGTTTTAAACAACGGCTATATATCGGAATCTTTTCATCGCCAACGGAGTTTTTGACAAGGATAATCCATTCTCGCCATACGTTTTCATTCTTATCACATATATGCTCACCATTACAAAAGACGAAACTATAGAAATAAGAAGTAAAATCCACGAAATACAAATACATAAGTATGCCGACGATACTCTCTAATTCTCCACGCGCATAACATTGAAATTATCCTCCATCAAAGGGCTGTGCTGATAGCACCGGCAGGTGCACTGAGGCGCAGTTCACATAGCGATTCATATATTCACTTTCGTCCCTACCTAGAAAATATTTTTAATTAACGATAACTGGACTATTGTTTTTACCTGAAGTTGTCAGAATTAGCATAATGGTCAGTAGTATATAAAGATGATTACAGACCATATTGACCTCATTTCGACCTCATTTCAAGGTCACAGAGGTCAAGTGCAGTATAGTTCCGGCAGAAAGACCAAAAGCTACCTCCACCACAGGAGAGTTCCAATTGCTGCAGGGGATGTATTTAGACTGGCCGCCGTCGTCTATAACGTTGGGCCGATTGACGACAGGCTTCTAATAATGCCGACCTTCACTGTAGCGGCGATGTCATGACCTGTTGACGTGTATTTGTGACGTTATGCAACAATCGGATTAACAATTCATAATACCGTCGTATTGTGACGTTGTGTAAAATTATGCTGTGACGTTACGGACTGACGCGGACCCACAGACACTCTCGTCAAGCTGATAGAGCCTGTTCTTGACAAGGCCGAACTGGAGGTCGATAAAAGAAACAATCTTTTACAGAATATCATTATTTAACATCATCAGTTATCAAGTCCTAAAGCAAGATGAAACAGACGCATATCTTGAGCGGTAGTTGTCACATTGATCTGTAGCACTTCCTCTACGCATCGAGCCATTTCATAAACACTCCATGTTGAAGGTATGGGCTCAAATTTGGCCGCCATTACGTCTTTTCATTATTAGATACTGGTCCACAAGCTTAGCGATAGCGGGTCATGCGCAGTGGATGGGTACTAGTCTAGGGATGTATTCAGAATGTATTCATCCGCGGTGATACGGTTTGGCAGCGGTTTTGGCGGTGATTCGGTCTCGGGAAAAAGCTTCCGCGGAGAAAAAGTAGTCCCTAGATAAAATGGTCCGATTGGGTCGAGTGAGGTATCAAAGTGAAGCTTATGTGAAGGGGCATCTAATGGGCTGGCAGTGGGGTTGACATATCGGCATTCTGCGCATGCGCGGTGGCCCAAGGGTATGCAAATAGACGTTTTGGAGCTAGGGAAGCCCCTAATGGTCCGATGGGGTCATATGAGGTATCAAAGTGAAGCATTCGTGAAGGGCATCTGATGGGCTGGGTGTGGGGTTGATATATCGGCATTCTGCGCATGCGCGGTGGCCCAAGGGTATGCAAATAGACGTTTTGGTATCTAGGGGAGCCAATAATGGTCCGATGGAGTATTATGAGGTATCAAAGTGAAGCCTAGGTGAAGGGGTATTTGATGGCTGGGTGGGTGCATGTAAAATTTTTCCTGAAAAAAAAAAAATACGGAACACGGACTTTATCGAAAAACCTGGGAAAATGCCTATATGGGGTATGGGGGTATATAGGTCGCCGGGCTTAACGGGGCTTGCCTATCAATAGAGTTATCTCCCCCTAGTTCCAGGGTGGGTGTATGTAAAAATTTTCCTGAAAAAATACGGAATACGGACTTTATCTAAAAATCCGGGAAAATGCCTATATGGGGTATGGGGGGTATAGGACCATCCTGGGAAACCTACTTCTCGACATTTGCGGTATAGGTTGTGGGGTCTCGTTTTCTTAGTCTCGTCATTTAGAACATGATAGGAAGTGTCCCGCAGCGAATCGGTGAAATTTTTGAAAAAGTACGATATAGCCCCATATAGTCCCATACTGGGGGTATAGGATCAATGGTTGTCCCCCTGGGAAACGTACTTCTATACATTTGCGGTAGGGTTGTGGGGTCTCGTTTTACTCGTCTCGTCATTTAGAACATGATAGGAAGTATCCCGGAGCGAATCGGTCAAATTTTTGAAAAAAGTCACCGAGACTCATATAGACCCATATAGTCCCATACTGGGGGTATAGGATCAATGTTTGTCCCCCTGGGAAACCTACTTCTATACATTTGCGGTAGGGTTGTTTGGATTTGTTTTTCACGTCTCGTCATTTAGAACACGATAGGAAGTGTCCCGGAGCGAATCGGTGAAATTTTTGAAAAAAGTCACCGAGGCCTGGGTAGGCCCATAGGCCTATACTGCATGGCTATGGGTGTATAGGGCCATACGGGGTGGACATGTTGGAGTCTAGGTGAGTCCCTAATGGTCCAATGGGGTCGA
Organism: Hanleya hanleyi; assembly: GCA_036873755.1. Classification (NCBI taxonomy): domain Eukaryota; kingdom Metazoa; phylum Mollusca; class Polyplacophora; order Lepidopleurida; family Hanleyidae; genus Hanleya; species Hanleya hanleyi. Next base: position 4,128 of record JAVTVY010008175.1, on the reverse strand, counting down.
GTGAGGTCTTATTTTGAAGCTCTCGTGGAGGAGCACTTGACTACACTAATGGTTCGTCTGTGTTCAATAGTCTGCGCATGCGCAGCCTGGCCCGTAGTATAGAAAACAGGCATTTTGGGTGCTATGTAGGGGTGTGTTTGGGATAGAGATGGGCTATTCACGGTTCGAATGGGTCGTGTGAGGTGTCAAAGTGAAGCTTGTGTGGGGTAGAGTCAGAATGGTGTGTTTTTGAATGCAAGTCGCGTTAATCTGCGCATGCGCAGTTGGTTATAGTAAGTAAAGTGGCCATTTTGGGGCAGTGAAGGAAGGTATTTGGGGTCGAGATGGGCTATTCACGGTTCGAATGCGTCCTGGAAGGTGTCATTTTGTTGCTCTCGGGGTGTACATTCCGATTTGAGGGATGTCCACGTCATCTGTGACGTCATTGATGACGTCATCGGTACGAGTAGTAGCGAAAGTGGACATTTTGTGGGTGCGTGGGGGGTGTGTTTGGGATAGAGAGGGACCATCCTTAGTCCGAATGCGTCCTGGAAGGTGTCATCTTGTAGCTCTCGGGATGTCCGCGTCATCTGTGACGTCATTGATGACGTCATCGGTTGTAGCAACGTCCGCCAACGCCAAGCTCAACGCTTCAACGCCCTGGTGAATTAGCCCAAAAGCTCTAGCATAACACCATGATATAGACCGGAGAGAGAACAACAACAACAACAAGGATGGCACATGAGAGAACAACAAAAACAACAATTTTTTTTTTCATATAGTTTATTTTCCCCTCCATCATAACATACCCACGCTGGGGGAGCCGCGTTGGGTATGTTTACAATTCAAGAAAGACTCTTGTCCAATCAGAGACCGCCATTTGCATGTCATGTTCGTTCTTGCCCGTTAGATGTATTCTTGTCCAATCAAAAGTCGCCATTTCAGAGAGTTCCGTCTTCGGCCATGTTCGCTCTGAACCGTTTGTTCTAATCATCGTCAGGCAGGCCTGGATATTCATCGGGCAGCATGTCCTGAAACAGTTGTTTGCGCATTCTAATCGCATTTTCCAGGGCCTCGGTGGGTGGTAAACCCATATCCTCTTCCAAGTGACGCTTGGTCTTCATGATGGACCTGTGCGTGGGGTCCCCTTTCATTTCAAGCGGTAGTAAGGTATACTGTTCATAGATCGCCATGGCTGTTTTCCTGTTGCGGGGGCGCATTTGGGTGTACGTCTGTTGTAAATTATCCTCTCCGGCGTCCTCGATCGCTTCAGCGTGAGTATTGATAGCTGCTGTCACAATACGATCCCAGAAGGTAGGTTCTGCCTCACTTTCCTGGGATGAAGGCTGATTCTCTGAGGTCAAGCTCTCCATATCAGTAGATAGACTGTCAGCCATCTTGGATTCGGTATCAGTCGATGCACTCTCATCAATCTCTGTATCAGTATCTGCCCCAACGGGCTCCTCGGCGTCTTCAGTCCCATGTATATTTTTCTGGTGTCGCATCATATCGTAATGTCTGGTGAACGTGCGTTCACACTCAGAACAAGTATAAGCCATGTTGACGGTTGAACGTCGACTGTGCGTGTTTTGGGAATACGCTCGCTTTTATAGACAGTAACGCCCATCAACGCTTAGCTCAACGCTTCAACGCCCTGGTGAATTAGCTCAGAAGCTCTGATTTCATGGAATTGACACCAATTCATCGAAATGCAGTGACGCTCGTCAACGCCCGTCGTTACGCCTTAACGCTCGTCTCAACGCTTTAACACACTTTCTTAATGCTTTAACGTTGTTTAATGATGCGTTCGAACAAATGTTTCTTTTGTGCTATTGCTCTGACATACGCCGCTTTCCAGTTCATGCCCGAGGTTTTCAACATCGACGCTGTTCTTTCAATTTCCATATGGACTGGGTCCTTATCCAACAATTTCATATGGGTCAGTAAGTCGACATACTGCTGACGTAAAGCCCGTCGTAGTCTGGGTGCCAATCTGTTATGGGCTAAAATTGCAGCTTCCTCTTTCGAATACCCTTTGCGTTGAAACTTGTTTCCTGTGGCCTCCAAAATCTCGCCCATCTCGGCGTCCATACTTTCTTTGAACAAATCCTTCCATAGCCTCGAGTTCACATTATGTTCTTCAACCTCGGGTTGGGCCTTCACGGTTGGGTGATATTCCGGGACTGATGGTATGAAGCGGACCCGCTGTATGGGGGTGGGCTGCTGCTGCTGCTCTGCCAGGAGTGGACTCGGCGGATGGTGTAGGGGTATATGCCGTTGTGGTGATTCCTCGCCGGGTAACAGGTGGGTCGTCAGCCGACGATCTTCGGGGGTATGGGCTTTTAAATCTACGAACAGGTAGCCGTACGGATTAATTGTCGCTTCTTGAAACGCCCGCATAAAATGGTCAATGTTCTGAGGATAAATTCGACTGCCAAACACACGGATTTGTGCTCTGTCAATGGGATTGGAGAACAACACAAAGTATTGGCAGTTCAAGGCAATATCTCTGGACGCCTTCCCTTGAGGAAAGAGATTCTGAGTCAAATAGATGACGGACAGATTGCGATGATGGGACCCTTTGGTGAATAGGTCGGCGATTTTCGAATTGTCCTTGGCCGCTCTCATCAGATCATCGAGAACTACCACGTTGGTCTGCTCGGAATCGAAGTAATAGGGTTCGTCTATGTCGTGAGGAATTCCTGGGACAAAGCTCACATTCTGTAACCTTGTAGTTTCGTAGGCGGGCTGCCATTGGCTATAACACCAAACAACACGTGTCGGAGCTGGGGTTGCCACACCTCCCTCTAAGAACTTCATCACCCAGGATGTCTTTCCACACCCTGTAGGGCCGCTCACCGTCATCGTATAGGGATGCTCTACTGCTCTTGTTGGACCTATAGCGGGACTCGGCTGTGTCTCTTGGTTGTGTTTGCGTTGAATGTGCCTGAGCATACTATCGCGACGAGAGAATGCTCTCTCACAGAACGTACACGTACACGACATGTTCATCAGTCGACCAATACATATGGACTGATGATGGATACATGTTCATTCCTATATTTAAAGACTCTACCACCACCACACACACCACCACCGACTCCACCAACACCACCACCGCACACCACCAACACCACCACCAACGCCACCAACACCACCACCAACGCCACCAACGCCACCATCAACGCCACCAACGCCACCACCAACGCCACCAACGCCACCACCGGTCGTCAACGCCCGGTGGTGGTGGTGGTGGTGGTGGTGGCCGGAACTGACCTTTGACCCCGGCGCGCGCGGTGTAAAGGTTTCCACCGTGCGGTGGAAACCTTTGCGCGCCGGGGTCAAAGGTCAGTTCCGGCCACCACCACCACCACCGGGCATTGACGCCCGGTGGTGGCGCTGGTGGTGGCGTTGGTGGCGTTGATGGTGGCGTTGGTGGCGTTGGTGGTGGTGTTGGTGGTGTGCGGTGGTGGTGTTGGTGGAGTCGGTGGTGGTGTGTGTGGTGGTGATAGAGTCTTTAAATATAGGAATGAACATGTGTCCATCATCAGTCCATATGTATTGGTCGACTGATGAACATGTCGTGTACGTGTACGTTCTGTGAGAGAGCATTCTCTCGTCGCGATAGTATGCTCAGGCACATTCAACGCAAACACAACCAAGAGACACAGCCGAATCCCGCTATAGGTCCAACAAGAGCAGTAGAGCATCCCTATACGATGACGGTGAGCGGCCCTACAGGGTGTGGAAAGACATCCTGGGTGATGAAGTTCTTAGTGGGAGGTGTGGCAACCCCAGCTCCGACACGTGTTGTTTGGTGTTACAGCCAATGGCAGCCCGCCTACGAAACTACAAGGTTACAGAATGTGAGCTTTGTCCCAGGAATTCCTCACGACATAGACGAACCCTATTACTTCGATTCCGAGCAGACCAACGTGGTAGTTCTCGATGATCTGATGAGAGCGGCCAAGGACAATTCGAAAATCGCCGACCTATTCACCAAAGGGTCCCATCATCGCAATCTGTCCGTCATCTCAGAATCTCTTTCCTCAAGGGAAGGCGTCCAGAGATATTGCCTTGAACTGCCAATACTTTGTGTTGTTCTCCAATCCCATTGACAGAGCACAAATCCGTGTGTTTGGTAGTCGA
>JAVTVY010008174.1:0-48305 GCA_036873755.1 Hanleya hanleyi | reverse complement strand
TCAAATTTGAACCTCACCTCGAGATCTTCCTTGGGATTGTTTTTCGCATCGATCCGTCTGTTGGTGGTGCCACCTAGGAACCAAGTTAAAATTTTGTTTCTGGACAATAACTTTTGAAACGGGTTCTTTTCTAATTTGGTATGTGGGTACCTAGCCTCAAGATCTCGCTTGGGATTGTTATTCGCGTTATCTGACTATAGGTGGCGCCACCTAGGGGGCAAAGTTAAAATTTCATTTCCAGAGAATAACTTTTGAAACCTGAACATATTCTTTCCAAATATGGTATGTGGATACCTTGCCTCAAGATCTCGCTTGGGATTGTTTTTCATGCTGATCCTCCTATAGGTGACACCACCTGTGGGCCAAGTTAAAATTTTGTTTCCGGACAATAACTTCTGAAAACCTGACCGGATTAGGACAAATTCAGTTATTGTGGGTACTTTGCCACTGGATCTCACTTGGGATTGGTCTCCATGCCGGGTACTGAACATTACGGTTCTAAGCCAAATCAATTGTTTCAACGTTGGGGACTTCAACCGCTCCGCTTTTTCATCATGGTTGTTTGTTTGCAAGTTAATTCTGGTATTTGAACATAACGGTTCCAAGCCAAATCAATTGTTTCAACGTCGGGGGACTTCAAACGCTCGGGTTTTTCATCATGGTCGTTTGTTTGCAAGTTAATTCTGGTACTAAAATTTATGACGATATATTTCACTCAGATTATTGAGATGAATTAATCAATATTTCTGCTGTTTACAGGAGCAAGTTCACCTATCCCGCTTAAAGGATACAGTTTGGAAAAGGATCATGGTTATATAGACTATTTTGAAGATCTGGTATTTTCGAACAATATGATGAAAATAAGTGATGTGAAAAAAAGAGAGTTGGAGATCCAAGGAAAGACCTAGATGTAATCTGAATACTGCCGTTATGATGATGGGACACTGACGAATGGATATCTATACTGGAGAAGTTGGCCTTGAAATATGTGTTTCAAAATGTGTTTACTGCTTTACTGCAGTCATCTTCAGGGATAAATTACATGATATAATTATATTCCTACATTGTGAAACACTCCAGGCTGCCAGAAAATACTGGCTTGGATGAAAATCAAATGTAGCTCAGTCGGTAGAGCAGTGGGAGAATATCTCGTAAGTCAAGAGTTCGATTTTAACCCAAGCCAGTATTTTCTGGCTTTTTCTGGCAGGGTGTTTCACAATGTAGGAATATAATTATATTATAATTTATCCCTGAAGATGACTGCAGTAAAGCATGATATGACTTTCATGTACAGTTTAGTGGGGCCCATTGCCTCGGACAACCCTGCATCACAGCTGGCTGTTCCCATGCATAAGATTAACATTAGAAAATACAGGTATATTCCCATAAATAAAAAAGTATGTATTCCCGGTGACCAATTTTCAAATATTATCGGAGGATGCCCAGTTCACGAAACATCTGAAATTTCAGAAATTTTCAATGCACCGAGATCAATTTATTAAGCAAAACGGGAACCAGATCATGTTGTAGCATGCAAATCTGTACCCCAGTCATGCGGGGTATTGACAGCAGATGGAATGTTTAACAAGAGTTGTCAAAGGAAATTATATTCATAGCAAGAATTTTTTACAGAAAACCAATTCCTGCATGCTCAGTTGAAGAATATCAAATGAATTTTAGTGGTGGAACAACGGCTAATCTCAGAGAGCATTTTGTTATTATGTTGTAAAACAGGAGTGACTGGAAAATTTGACTTAATACATCTTTGAACTCCTGTTACTGATGTGTAGTGGTGTGCCAATAAAGATTCATTGATAATAGTGTTATTTTATACATCGAGACCACTGGTTTGGATCAATGATTGTGTATCATACAATTCAGTCTGAATGAAAAAAATAGCCCATGGGCTTCAATACCCCTCGGCTATCAGTTATTGTCTACACCCAGCAATCATGCATTGTATAACATCATCAGTGTATTTTTAGAACTAGATAACAAAAATGTGATCTAGTAGGGTTGACTGTAGTTCAGCTTTTGCCAAGGCCGGAGGTTCTGGTAGAGCATGACCGAATTCTTAGCTCTAAATATACTCTTTTAAAAAGCTTATAATCCAATCAAGGAATTTTATCTTGGAAATATAGATCAAGGTCAGTCATCTTCAAAAATTTTCAAGTCAATTCTAATCACATAGGGAACATGAATTTGGAGATCTTAAACTTAACATATAGAATTTGACCTTTTAACTAGGCCCATGGGCATATATAGAAAGGTGGTTCAGAAGATAAACGGTGTTGATTGAGACAGATCCATCGCAAGTGAACTTTTCTTTGCATAATCTAGATTTTATTGCACTGTACTTCCATTTATAAATTAGTATTTTGTAATTTATGGCTCACAGGAAAAATAGTTTTTAACTGATTGTTAAACCCCGAGTATCATTTTCAGTGAGTCTGTCACTATTGATGGACTCAGGCTGCAATAGTGGAGACAGTAAAACTCAAAAGAATAGCTGCTTCCTGAATAGCAGATTTCTTTCCCAGAGTTTCAATTCAAAATAGTATCTATTTGTTTGAAAAAGCTCCCCAAAAATCACACGAAAAGCTGATCCATATGTAGTGGTACTAGTATTATACATATACCCGGTACTGGTACTGAATGAAAGTATTAGAACACATGAGTGCTGATGAAACAACAAGTGGCAAGACATCCATCTCAGAATATTTCAGTTCTCAGACATGTCAGATACATGTAGTATTATTTCTAAGTTTAAGTTCAATTGATTCATTAATTTCACAACATACATGTACATTGTACATATATTCCTAACACCAGTCCATGTAATGACCTAGTTTTAGCTTGACCACTTCATCAGAAACTAGACCCAGCATAGATACATGTACAGCCCCTAGAGCTATGGTAGGGCAGCTCTTTACAAACGTACATGTTGCCTCCTGAACTGTATTTCTCTGAGCTGAGGTCAATCTTTGGAAGAGTGACCAAAGCAGGCTTCCATACTGTAGTGCGTATTAATCTGAGATCTTGAAGGAAAACAATTAACAGAGTATTATTTAATACAGGAAAGGGGTCAAATACATGCTAATTGACTATATATATATAGGCCTACAAAGCCTGTCAACCACTGAAGGATAACTACTCTGGTCTGAGAAAGAATAAACAATTTGGAACTATTTTCATACGTGTACTTCGGACAACCCTAAAATCAGAAATTTTCTAGATCTGATAATAAAGGTGAGACAACTCACCTTTCTAAAAATAGGTCAAGGTCAGTGATATTCTTCATTAGTCTTCAGGTCCAGCCATAAGTGATATAAATTTGTACAATGTAGATATAATCTTTCATAGAATATTGTACTAAATAGAATCTGACTTGGATAAAATAGGTCAAGGATAAAATAGGTCAAGGTCAGCCATCTTCAGCATACCTTTGGAGCATCACCAGATGTACACATGGTATTAATTTGAAAAGCCTAGCTATATTCTTCATGTTAGACCATAATAAACAGTATATGACCTATAAGGTCAGTCGACTGGGATAGGCTTCTAGTCAGTCACGAGTTGCATGAGTAATATGAATTTGGAGACCCCAGCTTCAATCCTTCCAAAAATATAGCAAATACTAAAATTTGACCTTGATGAAATAGGTCCAGGTCAGTCATCTTCAGTACACCTCTCGTCCTTCACCAGGTGTATACATAGTATCAATTTGGAAACCCTGGATATATTTCTTCATGTTAGATCACATAATAAACCGTATATGACCTTGAAAAAATAGGTCAAGGTCAGTCAACTGGGATAGGCTTCTAGCCAATCACCAGTTACATAAGTAATATGAATTTGGAGACCCTAGCTTCAATCCTTAAAAAATATAGCAAATACTATAATTTGACCTTGATAAAATAGGTCAAGGTCAGTCATCTTCAGTACACCTCTGGACCTTCGCCAGATGTATACATAGTATTAATTTGGAAAGCCTAGCTTTATTTCTTCATCTTATATCACAATAAACAGTATATGACCTATAAAAAATAGGTCAAGGTCAGTCAACTGGGATAGACTTCTAGTCAATCACGAGTTGCATATATAATATGAATTTGGAGACCCTAGCTTCAATCCTTCAAAAAATATAGCAAATACTAGAATTTGACCTTGATAAAATAGGTCAAGGTCAGTCATTTTTAATAGGCTTCTGACCCTTCACCCAATACATATGTGGTATCAATTCACAATGCCTGGCTATAATTCTTCTTGAGATATCGTGTTCACAAGAAAGATGGACAGACAGACGGACAGAATTTGCCCGAGGGGTAATAAATCCATTTGTACTGAAGTCGAAAGTTTGTTAACTATTTATCTCCAAGATTATCCGGTCATCAGGTGACCTCGCTGGAATACATACTCCAGAGATTTTCAGTACTCGTCTTTCTTGCTCACCAGATGCTACAGTACACAAGATACATAGACTCATCCTTGGATTTCGGAGAGGGAATTCCTGTTTTATTTTTTAATGTTATACTGCAATGTTTTTGGGTCACAGTTCACTAATTTCCTGATTTTCAGGTCACTGTGATCTTTGACTTGTGACCAGAACCGACATTAGGTATGCAACACATCGTCTTCCACTAGGGTATCCACTCACGAAAAATTGGAATTGCAGATAGAAAACTGTCCGTGATTTCCTCATTTTTAGGCCACAGTGACCTTTAATCTCGGACTTCGACCTCAGTTTTGTTATGCGACAACCTAATGTATCCACTCACAAAAATTTGCAACTCTGGACAGAAAACTGTCGTAGATATAGATCAGACACGAACAGTTCAATGATCTCATTTTTACGCAATTGACCTCGAAATCCATTTTGGTACAAGATTGACGTTGACCACCCCTGGGGTATCCATCCACTCACGAAAACTTGGAACTGTAGATAGAGAACTGTCCCAGATATACACCGAACAGACGGACAGGAATCACGAGCACATAATTAACACATTTCGAGCTCGAGTGCTCATGTACATATTGTTTTTGCCATGAATCGAATTGGAAGTCTGACGACGCCAACTGCGATTGTCCAAACTATGAAATGAGACTGGTGTTGGCAGAAACTAAATTAAATCATTGTTCAATGGTTGATAAGCATTGCTACACTGGTCAGCATTTAGTTTCCACACAAGTTCCAGTTCTCAGATTGGAATGTTCACACAGGTATTTCGAAAAAAAAAAAAGTTTCAATTAATATAAGTGTGTCTCAACCTTTCAATTTGACTTCCTTGGACGGATTTTGGTTTGCATGCCTGCACCTTGAACAGTGTTTTACCAGGTCTGTAAGAAGTGAACATGGCTGGAACAAATGAAGAAAGCCACAGTTCCTCTCGCTTTCAAAAATGTCATGCAGGTCAATTTCATCAAACGATATGAATTCCACTTGGGATGAAACGAAGCATCACAATTAGAGCAGTGGAAGAATGTGACTTGATTGGTTTGTTTATTAATTTGCAGTATTGTTCCTGAACGTATCATTTCAGCGTGTTTTCCATGGAATTGTGGGATTTTTTATTCGACAATAGTTTTGATATGGAGACTCAAATACTATCTGATGTTCTGTCCATACTATGTTCTCTGGGTTTCAGAGAACTGTGTACCAATATGTACATTTGTCCCCCATTATAACACGGTTGATAATAAAGCAGGTTTCAGTATAGCAGTCACTTTATTATGTCCTGCGATTATAGATTTGCAATAAAAATGCTGCTGTAATGAAAACTCACCATTTTGCAATCAATATTTTTTCTCCCATCTTGATGCTTGTATGGGGGGTGAGCATCTTCACATTTCAAGTTAAATACTGCACTAATGTTCCATTATTTACTTTGACCTAATGAATGGAGTAAATTGTTCAAACCGGGGAACGCCCCGCGAGGTCATATAGCCAATTAGGATAGGAGCTTGCCAACACTGTGCAGCGAGGATTTTCTTTGATGTCTTTCCATGTGATTTCCAATATGGGAAGTGATTGTATTGATGTTAATTTCTTTCGAACAGCCAATCAAATTTGAATTTAAAGAGGTCACACATTGCACTTCTCCTAATATGGACCACGGAATATTTATTGAGCTATGACATCACCAAACCCATATTCTGATCAGGTAATGCGTTATGTTCAGCCAAGGCAACACATGTAGTGTTTGACTTGGATACACAAAGATGGAAGAAGGGGGATATGGTTTAATGTCACACTCAAGGTTATTTCAGTCATATAGTGACAGCCATATTGAATGGTGGAGGAAGCCGGAGTACCCGGAGAGATCCACTGCCCATCGGCAAGTAACTGGCAGATGCTTGCATGGAATGTGTTTTAACTTGCTTGAATTTAAGAACATTCTTTTGGCAGTACAGCATTAATATTCAGAGTAGAGAACACAAAAATACAGAAAACAATATAACAGTTATGTAGTCGCAGACTATTTATTGAGCAGACTTTTATCGAGTGGAAATATTTTTCTATTTCTTCACATTTATTATTCCCATTTCTTCAAACCCTGTTGTACACATAATATTATGCCATTTTTTAATACAACCACATTTATACAACATCTCTGTCAATGTAGAATATCTTTCGATGACAATTTGAGCGCATGACTATACATGTAATATAGTTATTTGAAGCCGTTTCAGAACAGCAGCGATCAGTGTGGAGCAAGGACAAGACAGAAATGGTCCCTCGTAGAAGCTGAGCAAGACAAGTACATGTATAGCTGCTATTAAAACGGTTTTGTTCAGTGCCAATGCCCAGTGAGATATACCCAGCCCAGTTCAGACCTTGACAAGACAGAAAAATTAAGAAACCCCACGAATAAACTCCTCATCTTTAAGTATAACACCACGTTTGGACGAACAGTTAAAAATTGTAAACAGTAAAGATTTTTTTTTCGTATAAATTATTAAATCCATGACAACATAATTATATCACAATGGAGTAGACCTCCGCATTAGGACAGCAGCCACCATTCAGTTCATACTGTTGCATATATGCTCAACACAGACACCCAATAGAACTTGAATGTTGTATATGGCTAAATTTAATCTTTGCACCCTTCCCCGCCCCGCCTCGCCTCACCTCACCTCTCAAAAAACATATGCAACACTAAAGAATGTTCACAGAACATCTAATAATATTGAACTGTTCATAATTTTTTGTGCACTTTTCAATAGCAATATTCACCGGTCGGATAAAACTTCGATCGAAATTTTTAGGATTAAATTGATTCTTTAGCCATAGTAAAGTATTATATACAACGGCAACAGGAATTATGAAATCCAGGTCTAAAATTCTGTCTATGAACAATATTACTTGTATTCAATTGAGAGACCAAGGGAGGTAAATCCCACATTATTTAGACACCGACAACTCGAGCATCATCAAAAATGCGAAGACCCGGAAGCTTTATTAGTTAAAAGAATGAACCACTGTTGCTCAGACAAGATGATTTTTGCACTGGACCCATTTTTGATTGGTTTATTCATGGTACTGCTAAAAACACGAGTCGGAATGCTACTTTCAATATCCTGATTAAGTATAGCTTTGAAATCATCGAACCTGCGAATCTAGTTGACATTATGCGGGCCTAGTTGTATTTAAAATGGGCACATACATAAAGCAACAATCTCAGTATCCGATTTACATTGTTTTCTTGAGATAATCACAGTTGTCATCCACCTAAAATACAGGGAAACAGACTTAAGCACTAGCCTGGTAAACTGGCTCAAGTATAAAATGCCAATATTCGGTCGTAATCCATAATTGTATAACAATATTTTATCCCATCTGCATATGAAATTTGTAAAAACTTGATTTATATGAAGTGCAAGGAAGACTAAGCCCAACATCAACTTCTCAGTGGATTTCTCTCGACTCAATATTATGCCGTCTTAAAGATGATAGCAATTAAACAAGCTCTATGAACAATGTAACCAGTATATTTACCCACAGGCCAAGCCCAGTTTAACCCCTCGTGCCCTTAGATCATGTAGGAACACTTCGTCAAGAGATATTACCAAGGTGAGTATGGAGGGATAATAACTACTCATTGAAGGGTTATAGAGTTATCCCATAAAGGGTTAAGTACAATCCAAGGTCCCAGAACTGACCCAGATCTGTTTATTGTGTGTGAGTAATGTTAGCAATGTGACTAGACTAGAACACTAATTTTTAGACTGGTAGAAGTCCTTCATGATCTTCCAGGCTTTTGGTGGCATAAAACCATCTGGTGGGTTTTCCCCCTCGCGTGCCATTTTGCGCATTTTTGTGCCCGAGATGAACATGAATTCGTCTTTCTTTTCTGGGTCGAAGAAGTCCATCGCCTTCTTCGTTGTGTTGTATGCAGCCACTCTGAATGGAACGATTTCTAACTGTGTCAAGCCTGGAGCCATTGTTAGCACCTGTAAAGAACATACAAACTGGTTAGACGAAATTTTATCTTCAGTATACCTCCATTCCTCATCAGAACTATATGAAAATGTATCAATTACTCCAGACAAGGAGATTCTATATTGCTCTATTTCAAACAAAGGATTATGACAGGAATGAAAAAAATCCAGTTTAATTGAATTTCATATTGATCCGCGCATGATTTAATTGTTACCACAAAAACACCCTCCCATCAGGGAGCATTGAAGTATTACATGCGTAGCTGGGGGGGGGTCTAAAAATCAGGATTTTTCCTATGTACGGTGGGTAATATTTTGCGTATGGGAGGGGGGGGATGGGGGTAAAAGAAAATCCTTTGATTTGTGTACGTAATACTTGAATGGCTCCTTGTCAGAGTTTGTAACCTCCTAAACTGTCAGTATAACACCCTCTGACTGCATTGGCCTGAAAAATGTGGCGTGGCTTGCACATTCAGTCTTTACCAATTACGATGTACACAAGAAGCCTGTATGTACACACGAGAGATGGAAAATACGTCGAGTATTCTATTCCAGGAGAATCACTCTCAAGGTTATTTTACTCATATGGTGACAGCCAGTTTGAATGGTGGAGGAAGCCGGAGTACCCAGATAAAAGTCACTGGCAAACTTTAGGAGGATGAACATGTTAGATGCTCGACTATATGACTAGAGTGCATGGTACAATCTCTTGTTTAGCTGTGACAATCTGAGCCCACTCCATTCTCTTTATTAACGGACAATGCTGACTGGCTGAGAGCCATTTGCAGAAACACTGCGCACCAGGTTTTGAATACCAATGCAATCAGATGGTATGACTGACGGGAGGTATTACGATATCTGATTTCTGGAGAAGAAAATGAACATATCTTCAGTTAAGTTCAACATTTACCTTAGCTCCATGTGTTGGGTCGAATAAATCTTTGCCTCCGTCTGGGTGGGGCATTCCAGCAGGATCTCGACCCACTATGTAGAAGTTTGCACCTGTGCACATTCTAGCCTTGGCATGCCATTGTACCTGTGGGTTAAACAATGAATTATCATAAATCATTTGGTAGAGGGCAAGATTAGGACATTGTAAATGGGTATATCATAATATTTATAGATGATGATAGCAAGATAATTGACAAAACAAGTCGGCCTAGATCTTATTTTTACATGAAACTGCAACAACTTTCTGGACTTTCTCCTTGCATACAGGGGTGGGGCATATTGCCCAATATGTAAATATATAAGATGCAACCTCATCGCTACAGAATGGTCCATCTCTGAAATAAAGACTGATTTGATTTGATTTCCAGATTACATATTACAAAAGAGAATATTTGGCATCAAGTGAAAACAATATTTTGGCCTGTTCAAACTTCATTTTTCAGTACAAGACTTTCAAACTTCATGAATATCAGGACATTTTCCAAATTATTTAATTTAACTTGCTGTGAAATAACTAACCTCTGTTGGACCAGCATACATCATTGGTGAGGGGAATATAGCCAGCACTGTACCCTCAGGGTCGAGAATGTTTTCTTCTAGAATTGCCTTGTGTTGACGCATTCTCACTGCCAAGGGCACGTCATCATCTTTGGTCCAACCACCTACAGAATCACACAATTTAGTCTCCAAGTCTTGCAACAATTTCAGAATATTGCTACCAGACAAGCATTGAAAAGGAATGTACTTCCATACTTGAAAATGCACTCACTATCTTCATATTATCATACAAGTTGAATACTCCCTATGCCAGTTCTCTGTAATTTTCATGTATTTGACAATGGAAGGAGTACAACTCAAAGCTTGGATATTGTAGTCTAGATATATATGTAGAGTACAATTCTCCTGTTGTAGGTTTGCCGTGATTACACGAGTTATGTATGCCAATTCGAGTAGTAAATCAACGAGAGTTCAACTGAACCCAAGACATTCACGTAAACGTATACATTAGACAACAACATGGCTAAAATCAGAAAAGGAGAAAGGGGGAGAATAGCCTAGGAGATGAATATAATACAGGGATATTATAAGCTTAAGCTAAAGGAGATAATCATCAGATCAGCTGATCCATGGTGTTATAGTAATAAGTTCATTCTGTGACAAGAAATGTTTCAGAAAATCATACAGCACTTTATGATGATCAATGGTTTCAGGATAATCAAGCTCCAACTTTACGGTGAAGAAATCATACACCAGTTTATGGTGATTCAAGAAGCATACATGATCCAATGCAAAAGAATACCAGATGAAATGTTTCTTTTTTTAACAATCAAGGGGCATAACTCAGAAAGGCAACATTGGATCGGGTCAAAAAGGTCACGTGCAAGTGTGGTTAAGTGTTGAAATAATCTGGCAAAACTCTATGACGAGTTGCATTCACAAGAAAAGGTAGCAGATGGAAATGGTTCTTTTCTATGTTCAAGGGGCATAACTCAGGAATGTCGTCGGATAATACAGGAAAGATCAGGTGTACATCTTCATATAGTGATGATATGATAACATGTGGCAATTTTCTTTAGATGGGTAAAAAAAATGTAATCGTTGTTCCATTTTGAGGTTTTATTTTGTGAGATTCAAGAGAAGAGATGAAAGAATGATTTTTTTGGATATGTCTGAAGTTTGCATAATTCTGACACTCACCTAATGGATGTAACAATAGAACTGGTTTAATGAAACCCTGTTCTAGTAGTCTGCGTTTGGTGTCTTGCATCAGAAGAGCATGTCCATTGTGTATGGGGTTGCGTAGTTGAAATGCGAACACTGCATCAGCCTGTACAAGTACCAGAAAAAATGACATGTCAATACAGAACAGTGAAAATGGAAGCCTGTCAAAATACATCCCAGCTTTCAATATTTCAAATATTATGAAATTTTGAGGTCTATTTCCTCATACATTCACCAATATTTACAAGTCCTCTTATAAGTAGTACATCAGTAAATTCCAGGGAGCCTTCAAAACTCAAAACTCTAATGCTTTTATTAATATATACTATTTCCAGATCGTCTCATAAAGTAGCACATCACATTATCGTATACCTGTATTTGTATTTCCCTGATTTCAATATAAATTTGATCAATTATGAACGGTAGAGACATACCCCCATTTGGCGGAATTTGAGCCGCAGTTCCTTGGGCGTTAAGCGATACTCATCGAGGCCATCTCCCCACGTGATTCGCTCAATGACCTCGAGGTCACCACCAACCAGCCAATCACCACTCTCGTAGATCATCTACAAATCAATGGTTACAATCAATGCTTACAACAGATAAACACAATTTCAATAACTAATCTGTTAAAGTAAAAAGTTTCTCTTATAAGTGCAAAGAAGCTATATAAATTTCTAAGAACATTTTTTATTTCAGCTGGTAAACATTTTGCGAGTCAACTGGGAGACAATTTTTACCTTGACATAAGGATGCCCTCGATTACTGGTCCCAAACTGGCGACAGCATCGTTCTTCCTTGTGATGCTCGTAGAACTCCGGGCTCCTCAATATAGCAACGCGCTTGCCTTCATAGCGCAGAGCGAACGATGCACAGTCGTGGAGCTTCTCTTTCTCCTCTTTGTTACACGAGAGAACAATAGGGATAGGCTGATTGGTGACGCCACCTGATGACAATGAAAGAGATTTTGTTTATAGCTACGGTTTTTATTAGGCATGCATATATGTATTTATGACTTGACTTCACCGGTATTCTCATAAATTAATGATTAAAAACATTTAATATCCTCAACATAGTGATTAAACATTGACCAAACTATGTGATACATTAGACCATTTTGGCAAATGGCCAGCCCTCTGGTCATGCAGGTGTATGGATATCTGTCGTCTCTGAACAACAGCTGTCCAATATCAAGGCAAAACTATCCAATAATATTATCCCTGAATAAAAAATTTATTATCCCTCAAGCCTTTTTATCTTATAGCAAAAATATTGAAATAGGTCTATCATTTAGAACTAACGGTACAATGGACAAATTTAGCTGGTCATTTCGATTACGGAACTTCCACATTTTCCTACTGTACTATGACAGAAACATGCCACAACGCATCATCAATCCGTTCGATCTGTTTCATTCAGAAACCGACAATATTTGGAATAAATGACACCTTTTGGCGAGTTATTTGTGGACACTTCAGTGAAAATCATGCATTGTGACTTTATTGCATTAAATTTTGGCGAGTGGGCGAAAGTTATTAACTAAATATTGAGTAAAAGTCAGCTGAACTTTTGAAGCGAGAGGGTCATTTCCAATCACACACGGGTTGGTTTTTATATACCCCCAGTAGCAAGATATCACTCAGGGTGTATGGGTTTATACGACCCGACCTTTTAACCAATCACAATCCCGATACTGAATACAAATCGTGAGATAATAATAAGGGATATATATACAAGTTTATATCATAGACATGCACTCACCATCGAGTAGACATCCGAAGTGTTGACACTGAAGGAACTCCCTTTCCCTCATGAAGCCTGTCAGTGGGGAGGCCCAGCCCTCTCCTAACACTTGTACCCACTGCATGTCCACCTACAATC
Organism: Hanleya hanleyi; assembly: GCA_036873755.1. Taxonomy (NCBI): domain Eukaryota; kingdom Metazoa; phylum Mollusca; class Polyplacophora; order Lepidopleurida; family Hanleyidae; genus Hanleya; species Hanleya hanleyi. The sequence continues at coordinate 35,309 of JAVTVY010008174.1, read as the reverse complement.
ACATAACAATACTGGTTATTTTCTTGTCGAATCCAAAATTGCAAAATCCAAATTACTACATTTATGTTCTGGATATTTTGATTTGAAGATTTAAATTTTTTCAAATGTAACCAGAAAAACAATTACTCTCATATTTCTTCTAACATTTCTTATTTTCAATGAAGAAAATATCTGTCTTAATGTAACAAATTCTAGAACAAAAGAATGGTTACATCTTTCAAAACAAAACTTCCTCCAATAAAGACCAACAATTCAGATTTTGTGAAAGATTCAACAAAGGCCATTGTCACTTGATTGGTTGTTTAGCATGACCTTGATACACATGCTAGATGCTATAATTATTTATTATTAATTATTAAATTGTAAACCAATTGTATACGAATATGCAGAAAATGAGTAAGTTTACTCATGAAAATCCCTCATCTATTTTAATTATTGGCCCTCAATATATAGCTGGTCATGCTAAACAATCAAACAAGTGACAATGGCCAAAGTGATGCTGCAAGGTACGCTGTTTGAATTATTCGAGACATTATCACAAGTTTTACGTTAGAAGTTTCCAACACTGAGTATGCCAGAAGCCTCTAAGTTTAGATACAATGCTTGCTGTTGTTGTAGTTAATGTCCCACCTTGGTGATGTCCAGAGCAGGAAGAGCCTCAGCCTCTGCCTTGGCAGACTCCACTCTGTTCTCAGGGACCGTCAGCTCCCGGACTGTGTTTGTTACGGCAGCAGGGAGAATCTCCTGTACAACAAAACAATATGAGACATGTAGGTACAACACAACATTACAGCTGATGACCTGCTTTTCTACATGAATCCGATTTCTCGTAAGCATTCCTGCAAAATAATTCACATAAAATTTTCCCAATCTGTATAGAAATGATACCTTTGAATTCCTGTGGATTCCTGTAAATTTGAGCATGCCAGAAATGAAATTTAAATACAATGAATGATTTTATGGAAAATTTGACATTAAAGGCTGATATACTGACAGCACTAAAAATTAAGAAATTTCTGCCACGTCAAAATGTATCAAAAAGTTATACCTTAGATTTTATCTTAAAATTAAAATTTGCCATCACACATTGGCCACGGCATTTACCACAGCATTTGTTGAATGCTGTCAGTGCAGCTAATTTCAAGGGCTGACTGCATACACATAAATTAAGACCATGATTATTATAAGACAGCAGGGTATATAATATAACAAAAATTATATTAATTTATAGTTGCGAATTATTTGACATTACTGTATGAATAAAAAAAAAATGTCTTCTTCTAATACATATGATATATTAAAGCCTCGCTCCCCCACCCCCACTCTAGACCCTCAGATATTCAGTATTGATTTGACCAGAAATAAATTGTCTTTAAGCTGCGTTGATCCCCCCCGACACCAGACACCATGCCATTTCTACAACATCCAAATTACCATCTCAATAGCTAGACAATACCCCCCATTTCCCACGTGTCTCAACGTCCTTTTATGACATGATCCGTTCTGGGAGATGGAAGTCAAAATCATCTCGAAGCATCTCAACGTAATAGGCCAAACGTCCACGTAAACTTGCACATAATACCTCTGGCAAAAGATATCATTCAAGATTCACACAGGAACAAGGAAATTCCTCCGAGACAACTTTCTTCCACTTCAAAAAGCAGGATACGGATTTCCTTACCAAACTGATTATATTGGTACTTCACGTGGAAGCTTCACAAAGCATTACTCATTAGAGAAAAAAACCCAGACCAAATTGAACATAAACTCCTCAAAGCCAGACTAAATACTGGTATGTTGCATAGCTGAAAGGATGCGGTCAAGGAGAAAATCAGGGGGTGAAAACTGATCAAAGATAAATTGGTTTTCTACGTATTGGTTTTGCCTGAGCAACTGCGATGCGATGCGGTCCATAATTCAGAAAGTATAAGAATGAGCTCAGCACAACGCCAGTGTGATTCTCTGCGCTCCCCCTCCCCCCCCCCCAACTACCTCACAAACATGGAATTTCTCCATTACCAGTATCAATGATTATACAACACTTTAGTGGGATTCTTGCTATCCCATCACAACTCCTGCAATAGCTCTACCACTGAATTTCCTCAGCAATTTAATGGAATTATTTTGCTATTTTCAAATTTATTCCTTCCATGAAATTATGGAGTTTTATGACGATACTAGATGAAAAGCCGGGGTTCATAAATCATGCTTAAATTAAGTACACATCTAATCTAGATTCACAATATCCTGGCTTACTTTATCGATGAGAAGTTTGATGATTTCCTGTACACACTCGTCAACGCCCAGTTCTCCAGCCTTGAGAGACACATCGGGGTTTTCTGGAGACTCGTAGCTGGCATCAATACCAGTGAAGCCTGGAGATAAGAAATAAACAGCAATATTGAACAATCATTCAGCAGTGAATACGGTACCAGGGTAAATATTTCTAATATTTCATCTCTGCAATTACTCATCAAATCAACTGTCCACATGTACCTGAAAAGCTTCTGCACGAGCCCAGTCAAATAAAATCTGGACCTATCTGCCCTGGTAGTGGGAATAACTGCCTGTTCCCCAATTTGTCTTAAATCTGGATATCTATTTCCGATCCACATGCCTGTATCCATACCAGCTTGAACTTTGTTATGACAGTTGACATCACCAACATCAAGATCAAAGGTTCTTTTCTCTCCTGAGCATCAATTATTATTCAAATATTCACCAGGTTTTCACCTTTTGTTACACCAATTCAGCCTGAATTGTATGTGTATGAAGTTTCATCTTGCTGTGATCTGTTATTTTCAACAACAATGCCAGACTTGAAGCAGTCCGAGTACATATGTATCATGACCAGATGTATTTGTGATGATACCCATAACCCATATGAAAAACACATTTGGCCAATTTAAATGATAAATTTGTTTTTACCTTTGATCTTGCCGGCACGAGCCTTCTTGTAGAGGCCCTTCACATCTCGCTGTTCACACACTTCCAGTGAAGTGTTCACGAAACACTCCACAAAAGGGAGACCACTGGCATCGTGAAGCTTACGGGCACTATCTCTGTCCTGTTTAACGAAAACAATAAGCAAGGATGTGAAATATCAAAATATTGCACATGTAGAATGACGTATATGAAAGTAGTGAAACCTGTCTAACTGGATGAACAAAGAAATGGGAAAGAAGAGTTCATTGGTTTATAAAGGACTCAAATTATGGAAATTCAAATATTGAGATTGACTTGATTTTGGTGTTGACAAGATGTTACTTCACTTAGACATCAGTCCAGATAGTCTATATAGATTATTGTGAGGTTCTTTTTTTGTCGTTGAAACCCAACTTATTGTTCATTATAAATAGTTCTAAGGTATGAGTCTTTGGTTTGGAATTACCAATAATACAGGCAGAGATATTAACAGAACTACATGTATACACATTACAGTGTTCCTACACCTTGAAGTTTCCATTTTTCAAGGCCTTTTCAATGTATTAGTTAACGTTTTGAAGGTATATTACTTCGAGTGTCATTGAAGCTAAACAGATACATTTTCTGAACTGTTTTATGGGTATGACTGTCCGGTCAACAAATATACTGTTCATACATTGTACACTGTCTTTTGAATAGATTTGGAAATTCTTTCTGGATAGGTCAAAGAACATATTGCTATGACAGGGTTAATTTTGCCATCCAATGGTAAAGCATGGTTCAAGTTTGAGCTGCAACTTGACAACTGAATTGGCAACAATGGACAGAGAATTCCTGTTTTCAATGTGTTTTCAACCTCTTTAGAATAATTCCTACGAAGCAGGCTGTCATTTGCAAATTGTCCGGTAATGAGGGAGTCGGTCAGTCCACCCGAATCCTTTCTCCGGCAAAATAAGGAGAACCGTTGACATTAGAACCTTTTTTATTGGCATGAACGTGCATTAGGGGACTGCTACCAGCAAGTTCTGAGCTGACCTACTTTTGATGAAAATCTCGAAATTGGCAAAAACAAGTCTTGATGCCTCCTAAGACCATGGAAATGCACTTAATTAGGTCAATGTCAGTGTGACCTGATCTGATTGGGTCAATGTGACCTACTTTCTGACGAAATTTCTGACCTAATTAGGTGACCTAGAAACCTCGAAATTGACAAAAACATATCTCAATGCCTCCTAGCCTGGAAAAGCTAATGGTCAGTCTTAGGTCAAGGTACCATACACACTTAAATCATATCAAACTCTAGGGTGCACTCCAGGGATTCTTCCATTCGGCATTGAATAGACTATGGGTCCGTTTTTCGGCAACCAAACTAAGAAGACAAGAAGAATTATGATGTAGCAGAACATGGGCAGTCAATCGTATTATGAAATTAGACAGGGGCCATTACTATGAAACTGTGGAGGACCACCCTACTTCGTAGGTTTTGTGACGTCACACTGCCATGTTTTCTAATTTTCAAAGTTTTTCATTTCTAAAATGTCCTTTTCAAGGCTTTTCGAAGTTTTCAAGGTAGTGTACGAACCCTGTGACATAAGAAACGATCTTTCTTACCTTGGCGAATGGACTGATAAAACTGGTGATACAGATGATACCGCCATCAGCGAACAGTTTGGCCACCTCAGAGATACGGCGGATGTTCTCCTCTCGGTCCTCCTGGTTGAAGCCCAGGTTTTTGTTCAGACCTGTACGAACGTTGTCACCATCCAGACTGTAGGCTGGCACACCCTGACCCACCAGGTACTCCTCTAGGGCAAATGATATCGTTGTCTTACCCGCACCCGACAGACCTGCATGAAAGAACATGGGCACGGTAAAAATTGTTGTCAACACCAGTGACAAATTGAAGAGCATGAAATATCTTTAGATTTTGAGATTCAGAGTGACAGTTCATTGAAAATCTGGAAAATGGCTATTTCTATGGTTGAAAAACTTGCCAAAAATCGAGAAAACTCATATTATAAGAAGTCTGTTCACCAGGCCATCATAGTGTTAGCCAGAAATGGAAATAAGGGTGCCAAAATTCCAAAAGTTTTTGGAGATTTTCCTGATAACAGGGTCTACTTCCTATCTCTTCCATGTTAATTCTGCTGAATTTAAGGTGCCGAAATTCAGAACAGGGTGCCGAAAAGACATCCCGCCAACCCTCTGGCTAACCGCCTGGAGGTCATATTAAAAGTTGAATTGGATGACAACTCATTTGAACATGTTCAAGTTCAAGTATTATCAGTCTCAAACGGAGCCTACATGTATATCATACAGGCATGGGAATTAACATTATGAAGCTTTTCATGTATTTTTCTGAATAATTTCCAGACGGAAGATGGAAAAATGACAGAAAATTCCCACATTTTCCGACGAAGTAGGCTCTCGTTTGCAAATTGTTCGGTAACGAGTGAATCAGTCTGTCCATCCGAATCCTTTCTCCAGCAAAATAAGGAGAACTGTTGATATCAGAACCTTGGTTTTTGGCATGAACGTACATTAGGGGGCTGTTACCAGCAAGTTCTGAGCTGACCTAATTTTGATGAAAATTTGACCTACTTAGGTGACCTATAAACCTCAAAATTGGCAAAAACATCTAATGCCTCCTAAGACAATGGAAAAATGCTTAATTAGGTCACGGTCAGTGTGACCTGACCTAATTGGGTCAAGATCAATGTGACCTACTTTCTGACCTAATTAGGTCATCTAGAAACCTCAAAATTGGCAAAAACATGCCTCAATGCCTCCTACGACCATGGAAATGGTCAGTCTTAGGTCAAAGGTACACACTTAGATAATATCAAACCCTACTTCGTTACAGGTCCTGTGACGTTAGTAACACTGCCATGTGTCACAACAGTTTGCTAATGGAATTTTATAGAAATAACATTGCATCATGGGATACGTTCCCAGGGTTGGAAATAAGGGGAAATAATTTGATCGGTCAAAGTATTATTACTTTGAATTTGATCAGCAAATCACTTTGTCCATGTTATCGCTATGGCATTTCGATTGGTCAGTGTGTCCAAATTTGATCACTTATTGCTGATCACTGACCCTTATTTCCATCCCTGCCTTCCAGTGTTAAAGCAATTGATCAGTCAATTAAAATTTTATCAAATATATCCAGTATTTTCATTGGCCAATGGAGAGCATTGGTACAAAATCCAGCCAATCAGAAGATTGTTTGTAAAGTTTTCATCAATACAGCTGAAGTCAAATCAATGTTGGACTTACCGGTGAGCCAAACAGTACAGCCCCTGAATCCGCCCTTCTGTCCGAGGGCCTTACCACGCTTGTCTCTGGACACATGGTGAGCCTGGAACACTACGTTAGTCGCCCGATGTACGCTCTGTCAACAAATAAAATCAGTTGATGAGCTTAATATAATAAAATAGTTTACAGACTTTTAAATGCTTTTTAAATGGCTATTTTCAAAAAAAAGTATTCAACTTATCGTAACTCACATCATTATTTCCTGTAGAAGACAACTTCAACATGAAATCCGTCTCAGTTTTGTCAATTTTGGTCTAATTCTTATTCTATTGATATTTAATTCAACTTCAAAGTTAAAAAATGTTAGTGGCTCAATTTTGTAAAGAAATATTCCATTAAATGTCAATAGAATGAGAACTAGACCAGATAAAACTGAGACACAGATTTCCTGTTGGAGTTTTCTTGAGGAAATGATGATGTAAGTTACAATAAGTTGAATACTTTTTTGAAAATACATGTAGCATTTAAACAATTAAACTTAAATTTTTTTTATCCAAATATCTTCACGACCTACAGGTTTATAGTGAACGAATTTATATACATGTATTCGAAATCCTCAATTTCAACAAATTGAGGATTCATTACAAATTTTAAAAAATTTGCGCTTCCAACAAATATGTAGATTACCATAGCTGTAAGGCATACTTTCAGCTTGATAAAGACAAATTCTAGTGTCCTGAGGGAGTTTACTGTAAGGGAAACAATATTATCTAAGCACAGCATACAGAGATCATTAAGTACATGGATTCTTCATGATGAACAAGTTACATTTCAGCTTGACTTGATTGAGATGAAGATGGTTTAATTAAATATGAGGAAAAGATAAGCAGGAGCTGCTAATTGATAATGAGACAAAAATTTCAAGCTATCAATGTCAATACAGTAAATACCCCAATACTTGTATCGCCTTTATCAATCACCCCACGATTTTGTCTAAATTTCTATCAGTCACTAATAAATTTGAATGCAGGAGGAATCCCATATATACATGTGAGGTCCTGTTTTTGTTTCATTCAAGTCACCTTTTCGCTCTTATAAATTTGGCGACTCCATTATTTTCGGTTAGAAAATTTAATGTACTTTAGTTTGTGATTGAATTATTGGGGTGTTTACTGTAACCGGGTAATACATTTTAGGAAAATACAACACATGCCATGTTCCTCTTTCTTTGGAGTCCTAACATTACTTTACTATACAATAAATATATCCATCGGTAATTAAATCTCTAGAAGAATCTACAAATTATTATACATGTGCCATTAATTATGGTAGAGTAAATTGACCTGGATACGGTCAATTCACCCGGTAATAGTAATACAGGCAAGATCTACAGGTAGGGGCAATTATTTGTATAACACCTGTTGACTGGTTAATTAAGTCAAAGATGCAGTGATAACTGGTTAATTAATTAAGAGACCCACAAACAAGATAGACAGTATATCGTAAACAGTAATAATTCAATAACCCTATTAATATAATAATCCCCCCAAATGTTGCCCCTAAGTCTGTTAAGTCGCTCTAACAAATACGATCAAAACATGGAGAAAAAAAACGAAGTCCTGTTTTTGTATCAGTTTGTCAAATTTTGTCCTAATAAATTTTATTACCTCAATATTTAGTGTTGAGAAATGCACTATCTGTGTCTTAATTATTAGACAGTCTACTGTGATGAATTTAAAGGTGAAATGCAAAGGATTTTAGATTCTCTTTTTTATCTTCTATACACATTGAATGATAGAAATATTGGTCTATCGAATTAGCTTGGTTAAATTGAACTTTTTAAAAGCCCAGGTGAATTCTGATTTCCTTGATAGTGACATCTCATCAGATAAGTCACCCAAACTAAAGACTGAACATTATTATACATACGTCATGTAAGTATTGATGTCTGACCAGGTGATCTGAGGCGATGCCACAAATCAGTGTCAAACGAGGGCAGATAAGCAATGCAAATGTAATTTCTGAAATCGGTCGGGTTTAAGAAACCAACTTTGGAGCACTTTTCTAAAGTTACTAAGAGACAAAAAACTCATGCAGTTTCATCCTTATCAATGCCACGCAGAATATAAGGAAATTATGAAACCGTTGCATTTTATCTCTTAAGGCACACATATTGCCCATTCAGTGGCAAAAGGTTGACAATTCTGAAATATATAAATTACCTAAATGAGTTTACATGTATACATGTACGGGACAGCGGACATATTGCATATAAAAACATCAGTTGAAAACTCACAGACGTAAAGACCTGCAGCCATTCCATAGTGCCTTCAGAGAAGGACTGATCTTATCAAATTAGAACACCTCCCCAGGACTTGTGGATTTGACAGTGTCACACTTTACAACAATACCGGTCTTACATAACCTTAATTCAGCTCTTTTTCATATTTGTAGATGGTATAAACTAGTTCAAAAACTAGCCGCACTGTATTTTGCTTAGTCATATACATTGTAATAGAGAATTAAAGTTTAAATTCAGGTGAGGGTGTTGAAACTTGACAGACACCAGAGTAAAAACTCGTGTTTGAATAAGAAATCCAAAGTACACATATGCATGTACATGTACATGTATGTCAAGTCTGGGGTTAGCTTCTGTTCATGGCAGAATATCCAGGGGTGGCGGTGGTGACATAGTATGGTCAATTAAGTTTATTCAAAGAAATGAGACCTACTCAAATTTCAACAAGGTACATGGAGAATGACAGCACATTTCTATGGTTCTATGGTATAAAATTGCCAAACCTGTGAATAACGTAGACCATAGGATATAATATTTATCTACAGGATGCTTAAAGTAACACGGTATAAAATCGCCATGCCTACCATAATTTATAGGCTTCCTATAAACAACAACAGGTACAAAATCATTTAGCCGTAAAGTCATAAATACAGGCTTCTTGGTTCTCTCGACCAATAATTAGAGATTTGACAAATTTGGAGCCGAACTGAAGAAGTTCCGCCCACTCTTTCGAGTCACTTCCGATTTGCTGATGTGACCGCATGACCACGCTTTTAACAAGTTTTCACACTGGCCAAATTTAAATATTCTAGATATGACGTCACATTATTTATGAGGTACAGCTAAATTAAACAATGTTGTACCATGGTAAAAAATATTTTGAGGCATCCTGTAATTATTTTGTACCATGGTACATGTATAAAATATCAATTTTTGGCAGGGCTGGCCAACCATACATTTCAATATGCATAAGTAGGTCAAATCAATAAATATATCTATTTATATTGTAAATCTACCAGACATACAACATGCACAACAAGCAGATTTGGATTTCATCTGGACTGATAAAGATAAAGCCTGGCGCACACGAGAGCTATCAGCTGAGCTGACGGCCTCAATTGCCTGTCAGCTCAGGGGCTAGCCCTCGTGTGTGGGCAGTTTTTGGTGAGTTTTTGGCCAAACTTGTTTGATAATTTCGCCTCACGAGGCCAAATCCTCAGCGTGTGCGGCGAACGCTAACCGCTCAGCCTTTTTATTCGACTGGCCAATGAAACGCATCTTATTTTCACGTGATTTATACGTACGACTGTTCAAAACGGCCATTTTTACGTGAGCCTGGTCACATGAAAGATCACATGATCCTGAAGAAGGTGTTCAGCGGGAAATAAAATCAATTCGAAGAATCCTCTGTTCACTGTGTGCGCTGAAACCACAAGAGAGTTAGCCCCCGAGCTGACCGGCAACTGAGGCGTTAGCTCAGCTGGTAGCTCTCGTGTGCGCCGGGCTGAATCATTCCCACTATGACTATCTGAAGAGAGTTCACTGATAGTGGAAATGAAACTCTCGGTTAAAGTTTCAGTGAAGTTGCGCTGAACATCGCTAGTTCATGCGAGATCCAAATTCAAAATTAGAGACACTGTTAAGAGGGATCATGTGTAGGGCGGGTTGGGGGAAACGGGTTGCACGGCGTGTTCGCACGACCTGTGCCCATCGCGGTGTGATGGAGTGCCCAAGTACATCCATCCATCCATCCAGAAGCAAAACAACACGGTTTTGAGGTCACTAACATGGGTATCTCGACATGGGTATCTCTCGAAACTGACGACAGCCTTTGATATGGGCTTGTTATCCAGACAACGGAAGAGGTGTCGTAAATGCCCATGGTGGTAAAACTTTAATATGTCCATCCACCCCAGTCTCACTACCCACTGAATTCATCAGCTTCAAATAGACAAGGCCTACATCATTGAACATGAAACCAGGACCACAGAATGATTGGATTTTCCCGGAGTCTGACCAAACATTAATTTATAAGATTCACCCAGCTGTCACATATAAAATCATGCTATCAAGTTCAGAAATTATATAGATATTGTACATGGTGAATGCTTAGACTAGAGTCTGTCCACATGTACAAAGTTTTCTATCCCCCACATGTAAATATTACAGAAACCCTATCTCGTACACTGGGGACATTGCCTAGCTTAAACTGCCATATACAATTCCAAGCAGGGTTAGGTATACGCAGAGGCAGCTGTCAACCAGACCTACAAAAACCATAACAGGACGTTTAATCAATTACCTTTCTGTCGTTCAATGCTGAGGATATATCCATGGTCAAGCCAAAAGCAATATACACAGGTAGTAAGTCTATATTAACTGGTCAGGCTAAGGAATGGAAGATCTGACAGAATGTAACACACGTGTCAACCTTGCTCAGGGAGTCGTCTGTGACGTGGATATCTACATCAATAGACTTCCAGTATACAGAGGAGGTGTTCTCCTTTCCACATGTAGTTAACCCAGATCAATTCTCTACTCACAAACTGCATGACCCCACTGCTTGAAAAAAAAGCTCTCTCAGTATATGTAGAGAATGCCTGCCAGGTCAGTTATGTTTGAACAGGTCTCCCTTAAAGTTGAGCATGATTCTTCTATCACAGACCTGTCACTATTTGCCCTCACAGACAATTACATATTACAGAATACACAATTAAATCCACATGTGGAACCAGGTCAGGGGGGTGGGGCATTAATGCAATGGTTGACGCCCAGCAGGACACAAAAGGACAGCCTTTTGTATTTTAAATGTCAGGACAGGTCAGGTCACGAATTGGGTCGAACATGCATGTCTGACAAAAGGCTACTTGTGGGACAATAATACAATACACTGTGAAATATGAAAAACTCCTCTGTCAGTGAGATCTAGGATACTGATTAGAAATGACCCATTCAAAGTACTCCATTAAATTAGTTGACAGGAATTTAACTGCTTTGAATGCAGAATTCAGTGCGACATCCAAAACTTATAGTTTATAACCACTCCCTTTTAAGTAACGATGTATTTTCAGAAGGCTTTTATCATATTGCACTGTATGACATAACTATAAAGTTCTGGACCTTAACTCAAACAGGCAGCTTTTATACATGTATGTGATAAATATCTATATCGTTTGGATACTGGACTGAATACATGTAAATTGTAGGTCTCGTTTATAAGGGAGAATATTTCAATATTAATAATAACGACTGTAAAGAAAGAAAAAAAAAAAAAAAAAAAAATGACTGTACGTATGTCATGCGCTCTTCAAAATCATATTGTCCAAAAGGAAGAGAAGCCCTCCAAAAATTAGTGATAATTGAACATATTAAATGACATGTAGTAAATTAAACCATGCTACAAGAGATCACTATCTAATTGAGGAAAAATATTTACACTTTTAATTAAGAGTGCAATTAAACTTAGCAACATTCAACTGAGTGAAGACACTGGATTGTCTTGGGCCTTCAGATTTGGCATATGCTACTCATCTCTATTCTAAAATCAACTGCGTCCTACAAGTATTGCTGATATATTTTAACTTCCAAACAAAAAGAAAGCCCTAAATGGGTAATAATGTGTGAAATTGCACATAGGATGCGCCAAAACCTAAAAAAAAATATAAAAAAAATATGGTTTGTCTGAATTGAGGGAGGGGAGGTCTGCCTTTTCTCCTAGTTTGGGTACTGAAAAATCATATGAAACTGTTGGGAGTCTTCTAAATCTTATGAAATAATAAAACTAAATCCGTCAATGACACATTAGAAATATACACAAAAGTGTGCGTCATTCACTATTAATTGAAGATGCTACACACATTATTACGTTATTCTGCATATATGTAACAGAATGTATACCCACAGTAGGTGTACATGTACCATACACATACAGAAATGTATACTAAGATGTGAATATTAATAAGTTGATGACACTTACTCCAAACTGAAACATGATCCTGGTGTCCGAGTATCAATTCCACACAAAAAAACCTGACAGTGACAGCTGAGAAATGTCGAGCCTCCTTCAAGTAATGAATTTTGACAAATTGATAAACTGTCAGTACTGTCTGTATCACAAATGTTACATGGGAGAGCAGACGATATATATTTAAATGGTAGCCGATCAGTGGTGGTCCAGTTACTGACATTAACCCCGGCCAATCAGGAGACAGATATAGTGGTGAGGATGTGGCAGACAGGTGTGACATTCTGGATTATTGACCAGAAAAGGCGACAGACTGAGTCGCATGTAATATAATTCATTGATCCATCCATATAATTCACAGTTTATCATTGGGCAATATTAACCCCATACCAGGCAAATACCAAACCTTGGAAACAGGTGTGTGGATCATCCAGTACCAAGTCAAGAATTGAATATGGTTTCTTCTGTGAATATATTGCCTCATACAGCCCTGCATCACAGCTGGCTGTTCCCGTTATGTAACTCCTTTAAGGCTTCTAGATTAGAAGATTAACATTAGTAGATACAGATAAATGGCCATAAATGAAAAATAATAAAAACTATTCCCAGTGCCCGACTTTCTGGTATTATCAGAGGTTGCCTAGGTAAAAAAAAAAAAAACATACTGAATTTCCAGAATTGTTTTGACGTATTAATTTAATTGGATTTATTAAGAAAAACGGACACCCGACCATTTTGTAGTATAGGAATGCATATACCCCAGTTGGGCGAATCATTGACATCATATGGAACAGCTGATCTGTTGCTCTCCACTCATTAGAGTTATCCAGGGCAATATAAATATCATGCCAGCTTCAACAGTATTGACATAGTTATACAGTGATAACATTCTCAGAATATTTACAGATCTTCAACAAATATTGGTATTTCCCGTTAAATATCTCCCCTTTTGTAAATGTTAATGCGATACATGATAAAACACAGATTCTCAGATCAACAGAACATAAGTACCGTAACCCGGGGTGACTTCGAACACTTTCCGAGGTTTTCAAAAAAAATCTCATACTTAAAATTTTGAAAATATTAGATCTTAAAATACCTCCTGGTGTCTTGCCTTTCAGATGCAGGAGATTGGTGATCATCGGATCAGAGCTTAGTACATGTAAGCTTGCTTATATTTTTTCATTTTCACGTGTTCAAAATCACCTTATGGTTGGGCGACTTGGAACACATTCTGATTTGGAATGCATATTTCCAACCCTTACTCATAAAGGCACTCTTTGTGGGTTTAAGAACAATAGGACAACATTACTGCTGTTTTATTCCACACTTGTGATTTAACTATAATTTTTTGAACTTTTAAGTGTGAATTTTTTTACCGATCGCATCATTTGACTGCATTTCTGCCATTTTGCACTAAAAAGTCGAGTTATCTATTTCAAACACTTCTGTTCTATCCTTCTTAAAAGTACTTGTCCAACAAGACAATAAAACCTTTTGGATGGTCCAAGTCACCCCAGCATTCAAAGTCACCTCAGGCCCAGGTCAAAAGTGTCAATGCAAGGATTAAGCTGCACAGGTGCCAATATATGGAACTTCATTGACAAAGAACTGAGAGATGCTCCAACTGTTGGAGCATTTAAAACTAATCTTAGGAAAATCCTCTTGACAAGAACTACTATGGAGAAGCTAGATATATCCGTGTATTATGGACACAAAAAGATAAAATGTCTTGAATATATAAGCCTCTAGTACTATATAATATATAGGCTGAAATTCAAAGTACATAATTTAATATATAGGCTTAAATTCAAAGTACATAATTTGTAAAAACAAATTGCCTCTAGGCTCAGGCTGTGCAGTGCTGGGAATACAATTCCACAGGTCATAAAAGTAAATTCTGTTATCTATATAATTACTAGGATTCTGGCAATGAAGAGGCAGCCGGATATAGTGCCATATATGCATCTGATCCTTTAGTCGTACACTGTGATGATCCTAAGAACTGTACGAGTGTGTTAACATGCACATCCATGGAAGCTGTCTGTGATGCTCATAGTTCCATTAACAGATGTGATAAATCATGCAGTGCTATTAGTATTAGTGATAGCTCATTTACCTACACTGTCCCAATTTTCAATCACTTTGCTCAACTTGTTGACTCTATGGACACTATACAGTTCCCAAACTTTGACAATGATTATTCTGTGAACTCTATTACATCAGACTCTGATGTTACAGGTACACGTACTGCCTTGCATGGTGATGAACATTGCAAGTCATTCAAAAATTGTTCCAGGAAACGTAGAACCAGCAAGAAACTGAATTTGGAGAAAAATATCAATAATCACTCATTGTTTAACGATAGTCCCGAATCCAGCGCTACTAGCTTTATCAACATTTTCTCTTACTTTGGTGTTCTTCCGAATAATTTCCTTTGCTATTTAAAGTGAACGTAAAGGCTGCGACAACACACGCACTGTGTGGAAGAACTATATTAAAAGTATCATTTGGCAGCAACAAATATTTTTTGTAATTTTTTCCCTTCCAAAAAAAAAATTCCAAACACAGGAATTATTGACTGATGCAACGAGTGACTGGAGTCGGCCATATCAGTTTATTGATTAGCCTTGCGCCAATGAAAACGCTTGTACGGAGCACGTGATATTTTCCTGTGACATAGTATCACTTTGTTTTGGCATCGCTGTAGCACGAATTGTAATTGCGGTGGTGGAGAGCTCGGCTGTTTCAAGCGTGTTTTGATTGTGTTGCGTGTCTCCAGCAAGTGTTTACTGACCTGAAACGTTCGATGAACTACTCACTACTTTCGTCGACATCGGAGCGTTTTGGTTCAAACTGGTAACCCTGTAAACCTTCATTTGTCTCTTCCGTCAGAACTTGAAGTCAGGCTAGCCTTCTCGTACGTCGCTATGTTTACATGCTTTCTGCGCTTTCTAACTCCACGAAGTAAAGAGCTCCGAGGTGATACAACGTCACTGCTCTGAGTGAGATAGCCAGCATGGCGGCTGCCGGGGAACAATAATACAACAGAGATAATTTCGTTCGTACTCGGTGCAAAACAATCCCCAAAAATATTTGTTGCTGCTATTTCAGTATTTCAATGTAGCTCTTTCCCACAGAGTGCATGTTGCCTCAGCCTTTACGTTCACTTTAAGTATTTTTTGTTTTGCCAATGACCATGTGAAATCAGAAACCATCTTCCCAATCTGTTCTGAACAAAGACTATGGCAGTTGAGGGCAAACTTTCTAACAGAGTCTGTGAACTTTGGTCTCCCTTCTAAAGGTTTAAGGATTGGTCATCTAAATATCAGGCATCTTATTCCCAAAACTGATCAACTTAATATCCTCCTCACAAAACCTAAAAAGGAAATTGACATTTTGGGACTCACTGAGACGTTCCTTAAAAAGAGGCACAGTGATAAACTGATTCAGATCCCAGGTTATAAGTCGGAAAGGAACGACAGGAAAAAACGCTGGGGAGGTGGTGTACTCACCTATATTTCCGATTCGGTACCCTACATGAGGGTTGATCTAGAAAATGACTCGCTTGAAATTATCTGGCTAGAAATTCAGTTCCACAATGCAAAACCCTTTACTGTTGGCTTTGTTTATCGTCCACCAAATGCCCGTCAGCTGGTTCGAACAATATGAAGATATCATGAGCAGAGTTTACTCTGAGGACAAAGAAATTATTCTCCTCGGGGATTTCCACATAAATACTCTAGAAAACACTCCAAACAAATGGGCTGAAATTACTGAATCCTTCACACTTTCTCAACTCATTACTAAACCAACCCGTGTAACTTCTACATCACAAACACTGATCGATCACATCTACACTACAAACCCAGAAAATATATACTACTCTGATGTCTCTAACTTCCAGCTCAGTGACCACTACCCCATATTTCTAGCCCGTAAATGCAATTACAACTACAAATCATTTTTACATAAGAACATCACTTACAGGGCTATGAAACACTTCAAAGAGAGTGAATTCTGTGCTGATCTAGCATCTGCTGACTGGTCAGTTATTGAGGACAAGTTTCTCCGGAAGATGCACTTGCTGCGTGGACTGACACCTACCTGGGTATTTTAGACCAACATGCTCCTGTAAGGCAGAGGAGAGTGAAGCGCTTGAAACAGCCAGAGTGGCTATCTGAAGAAATTGTGTCTGCTATTGCAGAGAGAAATAAATTGTCAAAATCTGATGAAAACAAACAAGTTAAGAATTCAGTAAACAGCCTTATACATAAAGCTAAGCAAGATCACTTCAAATCAATCATTGAAAATAACAAAGACAAAAGTCATAATATATGGAAAGTTTTAAATCAATTAAACATGAAACCCTCAAATTCTTCCCCAACAGATCTAATTACAGACGACAAACATCTTCATCATCCCCAGGATATCGCAAATGAATTTAACAACTTTTTTATTCATACTGCTGAACGTTTATTACCAAGGGAAAATCTGGACCCTAAACCAACACTGGACAAGCTGAAGGAGTTTACTTCATCTAGATTGCCACCCAGTAACACTTTCTCTATACCTCCAATAACAACGGAAAATGTCTTTACTTACCTTCACAATCTAGATGCATCTAAGAGTACAGGACTTGATGGAATCAGCCCCAAGTTCCTCAAAATGAGTGCATATTTTATTGCCCCTTCCTTAACCAAGATACTTAATCTTAGTATTACAACCAGCACTTTTCCTCAGGTATGGAAGGAAGCCAAGGTATACCCACTTCATAAAACTAAGTCTGTCAATCACACAGAAAACTATCGCCCCATTTCCATTCTCCCAACTATTTCGAAAATACTTGAAAAACATGTACATAACTGGCTTTATACATTTATTTCTGCTCATGACCTACTGTCAGAAAATCAATCTGGTTTTCGGCCAAAACATTCCTGCCAAACTGCTCTCACAAAACTCACTGAAATGTGGTTACAGGCTATTGATAATGACCAACTTGTTGGGACTGTGATGATTGATTTTAGGAAAGCTTTCGATTTAGTCAATCATGATCTGCTATTGCTTAAGACATGGCTTGAGCGATAAAGCTCTGGATTGGATTACATCCTACCTCACTAACAGATGTCAGAGAGTATCAGTTGGAAAGGTGGCTTCTGACACTTTAGCAGTCAACTCTGGGGTTCCACAAGGGTCAGTACTAGGCCCTTTTCTATTCATATTATACGTTAATGACCTTGTGTTACACTTAAACTGTTGTGATGTTGATTTGTATGCAGATGATACCACATTACACACATCTGATAAATCCACCAGCGTAATTGCCACAAAGTTGAACAATGACCTAAAAAATGTTGAGAAATGGTGCAAAGAAAATAAGATGGTTCTACATAAGGGGAAAACTAAGGGCATGCTTCTTGGTACCAGTCAAAAACTGAAGAAGAACAGTCAACAGCCATACGTTGTACGTATTGGTGATGTAAATGTTGAACAGGTTCCACATGAAAAATTACTAGGTTTGCATATTGATGCCAATATGTCCTGGCAAACTCACGTCAATCATGTCTGTCATACCATATCAAGATTACTGTCAGTACTGAGGAAGCACAAGCAGCTATTATCCGTAGAAACTAGACTACTATTTTACAACAGTTTCATCTTGCCTCACATAAACTACTGCCTCAGCATTTGGGGAAACTGTTCAAACAGTCTAATTCGCAGAGTATCAAAACTTCAGAAGGCAGCAGCAAGGCTGATATTGAATGAAAATAAACTTACCCCTTCTTCAGTTTTGTTTGCCAAACTAAATTGGCAAACCCTTCCTGATTATGTTAAATTTGTGAAGGCAGTAGAGGTGTACAAATCCATGACAAATGACTACCCCAATTATATGAGAGAACTGTTCTCGATTAATGACTCGCATTATATGTCACTGAGATCTTCTTCTAAAAAGGCACTTCGAATTCCTTTCCTTCACTCTGAACTGTACAAGAAAAGTCTTAAATACTCTGGTGCGGTTCTATGGAATTCTTTAGAACCCGCAATGCATTGTGCTCCCCCTGTACGTTCTTTCAAACACATGTACATAAAGAACCTCAGTGACAAAAAATGATTGTTCAATCATTCAATTTTGTATTCTTCTTGTGACCATTCGTATGTATTCTCTGTATATAGTCATGGTAGTGCTTGCGTGCATGTTGAATATTCTGAATTTGTGTTTTTGCCTGAGGGCCTCAGGGAAGATCAGCTTTTGCTGACTGAGTCAGATCATGTATTTGTTTACCCTCGTTAAATAAAGCTTATTATTATTCTTATTATAAATGTCCCAGCTGATGTAAAGATCATTAAACGCTTGGAATCAGTTGTGGGTTTTGTTAGAGGCCCTCTGAGAACAAAAGAATAAATGTATTGGCATGTGTTACCCTCAGAAAATAAAGCTAAATATAGAACAAAACATGCCCAGTACGGGCAGTACGGTACATTGGAATATGATAAAGTGCATCCTCACTATGACGCTGTTATTGGGGGACCAAATTTGAACCGCCTTATAGATTTTCAGCCTTATGAAAGGGTTGAAATAACAGGTATTCTTTAAATTTGGGGGACGCCATAGCACCCACCTTATATCAGAATCAGCGCTATATTGAGGCACCTTATAGCGAGGCTACACTGTACCAATAATTGAGCACAGATATTATATAAATTTGGAATGACATTGTGAAGTGTCATTCGGTTTGACGTATAGAAGTACTACTTAAGTATGAACACTGGGATTTCCTGGATTTCAACTTCTTCTTTCATTAAACATGACGTTTCGCCAAGTCTGCCCGTAGCATTGCCCGTCAAGTGTATTGCACAGTTGACAACAGTCGGACTAGGACAACAGATGTGCATGGCCTCAATATTTTCAATTTCAGGAATACGTTCACAAGTTATAGCCAAACTCCTGCTATGATTAGATACAGGCTGTTACATGAAAGAAAGACATTGGGGGTGGAAGGGTATCATATATGTAACATGGTCCGATAGGCGATTATCATTTAAATGTCTATGGGTGGTGGTGGGTAAAAGGATATGTGATGTTCACATACGAAAAACTCCTTTGTGTGTGACTGTAATAAAGCCGATTTTTTTTTTTTCACTCGAAACCTGCCAATACGATTTTTCTTGAAGTTCACATATTGAAATATCCCCTTCGAAAAAAATGAGATGTTCAATTGCATAAACATGGAGATATGATTAGTCAAAATGTGCTTCCCGGCTTATTTTGGGGGCATTTTCATGGAGGATTTTCTCCTGTAGCAAAAATATGACACCTCAAACCAAAACCATTCCTGGTTCTTTCCAATAAACAAACTTCCTGACATATTCTGTGGCAAAATTATTTTGGTTTGAGGTGTCACATTTTTGCTGTGAGAAAATCTTTACTGTAAATGCCCCAAAAATACCAAACCAGATCAAGGAGCACATTTTGATCAATCATCTATCCATTTTTATACAACAGAGCATCGCAATTTTTCAAGCCCGATATGTAAACTTCAAGAAATATCTGATTTGTCAGGTTTTGGATTGGAAAAAAAATTCAACTTGATTATCATCACACGCAGGGAGTTATTTCCATATTGTCGTCACATATTCTTTATAAATCCGCCCAACCCCACTTCACCCCAAAAAATGTTACCTTTCATGGAGAACTTTTGAGAAAATTTACATGTATGTTTTTCCACTATTATTCAGCAAAGCTGATTTAGTGATACAATGTTAAAGCTATGCTACTTTTTGGTTCGTTCCCTACAAATTCATGCTTGATAATTAGTATTTGTCTAGTTTCACTACACTAATTGACTTCATACTAACTGATACAGCTAACCTCTAGCTGATCTACCTATTAAAGGTGTACTTACTTTATTTTATATTCCTATTACAAATGTCAGACTCTCAAAGAAATATAACCAAACATTTCGCTGTCATTGAGGGCAATAACCTATCATTTTAATTATTATTTGTGAAGCCATATTTCCGCTTTGAGGTTTACGTGATGTTGCCTGCGGGATAACGTGTCTGATGACGTCAGCATTCAGGACAACGTCACGGCTAACGCTTGATCCAGTGACGTTCCAACTATGAATATTTGAATTACTCTGGGTCCGAGTTTTAATTTGAGGAAAAAAATGGCGCAGCAAGTCCCACGGGGGCAATTCCTAAAAGAAAAATGCTTTAGGTTACATCCGTCAATTAACTGGAGACTTTCTTCCCCAAGTTTTTCAACTGAGACTTGCTAGATTCAGATTGGACAAAATCTGAAACTGTCTGAGTGGTAAACTAAAAGAGCGTCCTCTGCAATTCTGCAGTGATTGGTTTGAATGATGATGCTTCTAAGTTCGTAAACATTTTCATGATTACACTTGAGGTATTAAAATCAATTAGATGTTCCTCCTCGTGTGAATTATCCGCATGATCAACTCGATCAACCTTTATTCTCCATAACGTTGCATGACATTTTTAGATGAGTATACACTAACTTCCGCTCATCTAAAAACGTCACGCGGTGGTGCAATGGCGGCGCCCAGTGCATGCCGTGGCGAGCATCAAAATATTCAATATTTCTTTTACTTCGCTTTCTTTTAACATAAGTTTCATATAATAAGGTTTGGAATATAATTTCTGATAAAGGTAGTCACACTCAAAAATAAGGCAAGTACTCCTTTAAACTCCCCAAAACCCATTGTTGCTATAAGTGAATAAATTTAAGCCTCTAAATAATTCAATCACCCGATTAAAATTCAGTCACCCCCAAATTTTGTGAACAAAATTCAATCAATCTGATAAATTTGATCACCCTCAGAAATCATTAAAATAACAGAGCTATAATGGATTATCTGTATGATTTTGGACCATTTTGTCAACTTTTTGTTCTAATAAATTTGGTCACCCATTTATTTCACGGTGGGAAATTTCACTTCCTGTGATTGAATTATTAGAGGTATTACCCTAGGTAAACTGGTAATGTGAAACTACATGTACATCATACCATTGAATGAGATAGGATTGTATACATACAGCCCACGAGTTATAAATGGATTAAACACACTTACCATGTTCACAAGTGCAGCAGTTAAAGATGTAGCCATAGTGAACAAGATAAACACAACTGGCACCCGATCTCAAACTGCTGCAGCGACACACTGGTAGGGTAGCTCAAACTCCACACCACAGATTTAACCAAACTGGAAATTCGCTGCTATACATGTATTGCAGTAGCATGCTTCAAAGCACACACATTTCAGTTGGTATGGTCATCAACCCAACATGTTTTTCCTGGTCCTCTATCCACCGCCTCTAACTGTCATGTGCAGGCCCCAGCTCACCCAATTCCCATTTTCATCGAGTGACCCTCAAATGTGCCGTCCCTATATCCGCTGTGATGTCGAGTTCGAGCAAGGATCAATCCGGCATATATATTGCCTGGTTAACTTGTACGACTGATGTTAAAGGTTGGAGGTGCGAACTAATTGTACAAAATTGGATGTAAAGAGTGATGGCTTTCTCCCGGCTCTATATCCCATAAAATCACGCCCGGACTACGACAACAGACGTAATGTTGTAGTCAAGCGTCAGCCTATACTTGAAGGCTTGAACCAATTCTCATCCCAGACCCTGCATGCTGTATGTACATGTAGCATGGCTCCATTGATTTCCCAAGCAAAACTCATTAGCCATTCAAACAGAGCTTGACCTGCTGGAAGGCTTCCATGAATTCACTGTTTCACATTATCAAGATAACAAAGAGCCTGTCTCTTCAGTGACACATGACTGCAGCTGATCAGCTACTGGTTCATATAATTTCACTTTGTCCTATCTTTCAACCCAGAAGAATACTTTGAACTGGTGATAACCGAGTTCTGACAATTTTACAAATATATAATAATGATCCTATGAGAATAGGCATGATGAGTAAATATTTATTAACAGTGACCATGCATCATTGGTATGAGAGAGCATGTGTAGGATGGTGTGGGTGAATGGGCATACTCTGTATAACCAGTGCACATTGTATCATGATGGAGTGCCCAATCAAACCAAATCAAACTATTCAAAGAAACTGTCATTATGCTTAGAATAATGTATAATTTGGCAAACATTACATGAAAATATGTTAGCTTCACCAGTTCAAAATATTCTCCTTGGTTAAAAGATAGGGCAAAGTGAAATTATATGAACCAGTAGCTGATTAGCTGATGTCATGTACCACAGCATTGACAGGCTCTTCTTTGTTCTCTCAATAATAGGCAAAAGGTGGATTTGGCATCCCATATAGAGTGTGCCACACATAATCAGATTCTTATTCATTAACATGAAGCTGTGCATCTGAAACCCCTCGGCTCTGGGGAAACTGTTTTAAGGCTGGACTCATCTCTAGCTAATCGTGTTTGGTGATACATTATACATATACATAAGCTTACACATAGTCTTGAAATGGGTTGTATTTGGTTGATTGATGAATTTTAGGAGTTGTAAAGTACACATTTTAACAGTGAGACATGCTCCAACAGTAACCATTCCTAATTCAATCAATTTGAACTCGACTACTTGGCATGCTTGGAGATGACAGATCAATCTAACAATGAAATAAGAAATTGCCCATCACTGTCATGTGAAAAATGGAGGTGGAAAAAAAAATCAGTGGAAACCAGTAAGAATAGATATACAATTATTCATTTTGGGAAGCAGGGCCCTTCATAACTAGAGCCTATAGGCTTTTTTATATATCGATGTCTGGGAATCATAGAAACAACTGCTATTTGTCATACCTGTGATCAGCATACATATGAACTTCATCATGGTTTTTGGGTAAAACCTAAACAATCAAGTATTGTCATTTTATCAAAATATTCTCAGAAGCAAATAAACTAGAAATCTGCACCTTACATTAGACTCCCTGCAATGCATTTACAACCACCTTGCATAATAAGATCGGAAAGTTTCATGTTCGCACGATTCGAAACAAAAATCGTGCGGTACATCACCGAAGATGAGCTGATGCTGAAATTTGAATACTAATCCTCCTCCTCCATCCAGGTGTGTGTACTCTGTACCGGTACCAGCCATGCACACACATGTACATAACAGCTATTACTCAAATGGTCCATTGAAAATAACAGCAAAAGAACGGATGTGTGCTTCGCCATGTTCACAGACAAGTCAAACTTATAATGAAGATATGTTGTAGAATGATCTCTTGTCATCATCGAGGGAATGAAACGTGGGCTTCTCTCCAGTTTTACTCACATCGGAGTTCAAAGGGGATGAAATTTTAGGACTGCTGACCTGGCTGTTATTTTGCTCAAATATAGGTACATGTATATTCCGAGAAGACATGCGGTCATGAATGTGATTGGCCATGCCATCAGTTGGTAACATAGCCCACATATCCATCGAGAATTTTTCTTTGTAGGCTGTATACAGTACATCCAAGAATTAAACTGGTCAAATTCGCGAATGTTGGCCGAAAGATGTGACGAATCGTTAGGGAACGTTTCGCGAACGATTCGCCAGTACCATTCACCATACCTTTTGCATATGTTGACTGAATAAAAAGTCGGAATTGAACCTTTCGCGAAAGGTATGCACGAACATAATAAATTTACATGTAATTTTTACATTTTTAAACTGAAACTTACCTTACTGACATATGCGTTCGTGTGCAAACACGGATTAACAAGTGAAGAAATTAAAACAATAGCACAGTTCATTTCCCGCCTAATCACCCACGCCAGCACTCAATCACAATAGATCTCCACTTCTTACGCTTAATGTAAAGATCCCAAGCGGGGAGGTCGGGTGGGACCATTACTCTGTCAGTAAGGTAAGTTTCAGTTTAAAAATGTAAAAATTACATGTAAATTTATTATATTTTTTACACAGTGAAACTGACCTTACTGACATATGCGAGAATCCCAAAGCAGGACGGAGGGAAGTCAAAGTGACAGCGACTAATGGCGTGAGGATTAGACGGAAGTCAGCAAGAGACTTCATGCTGGCCATAAAACTTAAATAAGAATAGGCTTCCATAAAGACTCAATAGTGACAGGGTCATATAACGGTATCGTAGACACTGTCCCTATAGTAAGCCCAGACCTCCCAAGCTCATCGGCGCTGACATAATGGAAGTTATATACACGTGCCCCCCCCTTTTTTTGAAAGAAAGTTTTTTATGAGGAAACGTGTTCTTACCATTAAAAAACCGATAAAAACACACAGGCCTCTAGTGTCTGTGTGCTGACCCGACCCCGGTGATCTGCTGCGCTGTCACCAGTGGTCCCAAGGAATATAGGTCGTCCTTGATAAGTGTCATGTCTCTCAAGTAGTATGATGCGAAGGTTGTGTGAGATCTCCAATAACAAGCCCTCATAATATCAGTTACCGACCTGTTGGTCCACAATGGCCAGGACGACCCAAGCGCCCTGATCTCATGTGCAGAGACATCACACAACACAGCCTGCATCGATGACACTCCATCGTAGGCTAACCTAATAGTTTTGGAGAGCCAAGAAGAGATAGTGTTTTTAGATATCTCTTGTTGGCTCCGGGGACAAAATGGTATAAATAATCGCCTTCGCCCAGCACGTAGTACTTTAGTGCGATTAATATACACAGTAAGGGCACGAACCGGACACATAAGATTGTCCGATTCTAACCCTGAGGAAAGGAAATCAGCTAAAGCTGG
The DNA here is from genome assembly GCA_036873755.1 of Hanleya hanleyi. NCBI lineage: Eukaryota > Metazoa > Mollusca > Polyplacophora > Lepidopleurida > Hanleyidae > Hanleya > Hanleya hanleyi. The sequence goes on along the minus strand of JAVTVY010008174.1, from coordinate 10,136 downwards.
AACTCTAAAATCTCTAGAAGAAGTGTCGTACAGAGATTGGTTCTTGGCTACAAATTCAGGAATGGTAGTAAGTACCACATAAGACCATCGAGAATCATGCCTAATTTCCCTAGCATCCAAAGCGTGTAGTTCTGACACGCGAGCCGCTGAAGCCAAGGCTAACAAAAAAACTGTTTTGTAGGATAGGAATTTCAGATCGGCTGTAGTTATGGGTTCAAATGGAGGTTCTGATGAACTCCGTAGAACTAATGCTAAATCCCATTTACATGTAGGAAGTTTTGGTACAGAGACAAGCCTGTCAATCCTAAACGATCTAACCAGAGCTGTTAGATTAGGATCAGATGCAGGATTAACGCCAGTAGACAGGTTAATAATCCTAGATAATGCTGATCTGTAACCGTCCACCGTAGATGGAGCAAGACCCTTGTCTCGAAACAGGTGTAACAAGAAATCTGCTATCTGCTGAACAGAGGCAGAACGGGCATCAATGTTACTTCCAGAACACCACTCATGGAAGACCCTCCACTTCCCTTGATAACAAGCTGATGTGGAGGATCGAGTGGAAGCGACCATTCTTCTCGAAGCTTCCCTAGAAAACCCAACCTCAGTGAGCTGATCCTTGAGCACTTGCAAGCGTGCAGATGGAATGCCTGAGGTTTGTGGTGGAAAATTGCTGACTTCGGTTGACGAAGTACATGTAGTTTTTCCCAAAGAGGTAGTCGTCTTGGGACGTCTACCAGTAATTCCAGAAGGTCGGGAAACCACGGACGAGCTGGCCACCAAGGGACAATTAGATAAACGACGCACGGATGCGCGCGTATCTTTTGTAGAACTAGAGGCAGGATTGAAGGGGGCGGGGAAGCATATGCTATTAGACCCGTCCAATCCTGCGATAGAGCATCGACTCCCACTGCTAGAGGATCCAGTACAGGAGACATATACAGAGGGAGTTGATGATTCAGATGAGTAGCGAACAGATCTATCAGCGGTTGTTCCCAAATCTGAGTGATTTGGCGCAGAATGTCTGTGTGAAGCTGCCACTCCGTCGGTATAATCTGATGTTTTCTCGACAGTGCGTCGGCTAGTACATTCAGATGTCCTGGTATGTGTCTGGCACGAAGTATGATATCGTTCTGCCAGTACAGATGGTAGAGTATCTCGGTCTGCTTCAGAAGCTTCGTGGACCGAGTTCCCCCCATCTTGTTGATGTAAGCTAAGACAGTTGTGTTGTCTGTAGCTACCAGAACCGACTGGCCTTTGAGGTCCTGTATCAGTAAGAGTATTGCTCGATTGACGGCCATGAACTCTAATACATTGATATGGAGTAACCTCTCCTGCGGAGTCCAATAGCCTGATATCGACTTGGATCCGAGGTGGGCCCCCCATCCTTGCATCGAGGCATCCGTGAACAGCTGATGAGTAGCTTGAAACGGAAGTAGTGTTACACCAGGCATCACATTGAGAGGATCCATCCACCATGATAGGTGATGTTTGACTTCCTCTGTGACAGGAATCATGGGATTCCTGTGCCTGTGTGGCCAATGCTGATTTAAATAGATCATTAGTGGCCGTAACTGTAATCGGCCTCGTGGTGTGACATCCTGTGTGGATGTCAGTAGACCGATTATTGATGCAAACTGGATGGCAGTGCGGCAAGAATGTCTGATGAACAGTGTGTCGCGACATATCTTGCACCAACGAACTTCCGGTGGCCGAGCAATGACCAATTTGGTGTTGTACGCCACGCCTAGGAAGTTCCGTTGTTGTGACGGTGTTATCTCCGATTTTTCCTCGTGTGGGAGATAACCCAGTAGTTCGAGGATGTGGCATACAAATGTTGTATCGCATCGGAGTTGTATTCTGCACATATTCCTGATAATGGAATCGTCTAGGTAAAAATGATATTTGATACTTCGACTGTGCAGATACGCCGCCACTGGCTGAAATACTCTGGTGAAGACCCAAGGGGAACTGGCTAGACCGAAAGGTAGGACCTGGAATTGGAAACGGCGAGCACCGACCATAAATCTCAGGTACTTCCGGTAACTTGGATGAGTCGGGATATGCAGGTAAGCATCCCGAAGATCCAAGGAAATTAACCATTCCCCTTGAACCAGAGCGGTCCTGATGGACCGGAAGGACTCCATCCGAAAGTAGTCCTTGTTCAGCCTGCGCAGATTTATTATCATGCGCATTTCCGGTGTATCCTTCTTTGGCACAAGGAAAACCGGAGAATAGAACCCGGGGGACCGGTCGTTGACCGGAAGTTCTATTACTGCATGCTTCTGGATAAGTTTGTCCACAGATGCCTGTGTTACCAGAAGGTGTGCCTTCCGTATAGGTATACGGGAGGGCTTGGGAGCAGCAGTAAGGGGTGGATCTATAGTAAATTCTAGGGGGTAACCGTATCGAATAGTACGGATTACCCACGGATCCATCCCCAGTTTTGCCAATTCCGCCAAAATCCTTGAAGTCGTCCCCCGACCGGGAGACTGGATTTCGGCGGGACCGGAAGTTGAGGCAATTCGTGGTCCCGCCATGTCATGAGATTGACATGGCCCGAATCGTCACCGGCCCTGCTGCTTTTTGCCACGACCTTTCCCTTTACCTTATAGTTGGGATTGGTCTGGCCTTGCTGTTGTGGCATGCGACCCGCCACTTGAGACTTCCCTTTTGGACCGGAAGCGGAAGTAGTCGGTCTAGGTTGCTTGGCTGGTGGACCGGAAGTATCCGTAGACATACGTTTTCCTGTCCCCATACCACCCGCTCTAGACGGAGGATTAGGCTTAGCCTTCTCAATCGTATCCCTTAGAGACGGTATAATGCCATTAAACAACAGCGAAGATGCTGGCGATTGCTCCTTCAAAGTACGAAAGACTATATCAGGAGCATGGTTGACGACTGAAGACAAGTAAGCTTGTCGTCTCAAATGAACAACCATCGCAGCATTGAACGCGGCTAAAGCCATTGCATCAGCATTAGCTTTAGCAGACACGTTCTGAAGATCCGCCAGTAATTGTAGCTCAGGACTACTACTGGCTGCTAACTGCGAACGCGACAACCTGCTCAACACAGTGGATATGGCCGTTAGAAACCAGTCCATGTGAGAGGCTATGGCTACCCCCTGCCGCGCAGCTTCTTCCATAGTAGAAGACTGCTTATCAGTTAGCGGGATCAAGACCTTGGAAGGGACCTTGTTGCCTTTACATATGTCGGCAAGATCAGGTTCCGGTTCCGCGGCCTTAAAGTCATATGCCGAATCATGAATTCCGTATGCTCTAGACGTGGGCTTCTCTACCGGAAGTGGTGACGAAGCGGAAGCCGGTCTAAAGAGCGCACGTTTTCCCGTTCTTGTAATATGTTCCTGCATTGTTTTAGGCTGGGCTAAAACCGTATCAAGAACGGAACATAAACCATGAATGGCATCTGACGCAGGAAGTGACGACGTCTGCATGGTAGTTGTCGACGGAGCCTCTGCCATAGTATGTAGGCGAGAGGACGTCGGCGGTGGGGGTTGTGACATATTAGGGTACAACTCGTATAGAGCTTCCAGTACCTCTGAATATGAACGTCTTTCCGGATCATGATCACTGTCATTATCCTCAATGGATTGACGTTGCGCGACCCCCTGACGTCTCATCGATGGGTCAGTAGACAAATCAATCGGATTAGACGATACTACCGGAAGCTGTGTCGGAACCGGGGATGGAACCTGAACAGTACCGGAAGCGGAAGTCAAAAGTCACCGGAACTGATCTAGTTCAGCTGCCTGTTGTTCCATTCTTTGTAGAATAACAGCAGACAGAGAACCATCAATAACCGGAACTCCCGTATTGATTTGTGGACTGTTAGAGACCCGCCTATAACTTAAGGGGATGCAATAGGCCTAGCCCACTGCATTTCCGGACGAACCGGAAGTCTCAACCCACCGGGGTTTGTCACAACAGACCTCCTTATAGTGGGACCGGAAGGACGAAAAGTCCTAACCGGAAACCCGGAGTTAACCATACCGGAACCCGCAGGCGACCGGAATTGGCTGACAGGAAGTTGATAATGAGCCCTATATGGGTTTATGACACCCGACCCAGAACCATTCTGTCATAACCTGTTGTGACTGGAACAATGCCGTATTGTTTCTATTAACACTCTGAGGTATTAAGTGTGAAACTGGCATTGTTCCTGCAGAACAATGACCTCGATCCCCTGCGTTTGTCAACCCAAAGGTGTTCAATTGCAAGGGATTTAATCCTACCCGGCCTTGTGTGATAACTCCCGTAACTGGGGTATTACGCAAGGTCGTGGAGTTTTCTCCTGGTAGGACCATGGATATATTGTCTCTATATCCACCAGAGGTATTGTCTGCTGTGCTGAAATTAACTATACCTGGTATTACGCCAGAGTTATTTGCAGCACCACTTACCATGCCTAAGGCTGCCCCTGGAGCAACAGGGAGTGTCGAAATTGGTTTACGACCAACAAACGACACCTGGGAATTTTTTTTTTTTTGATATCGGGGAATTCCCAGCGGGAGTCCCCCCAATGATATCATTCCCAACAGCACATACGGGCGTACTTACGACGTCACCAGTGTTTATGCCCGGAGTCAAAGTGGTCCTCATCTCGGATTGCGTCTCGGCTTCCATGGGGGACACACTTTCAGGAAGATCTAGTTCTACTGTGACCTCGGCTGACTCTCCCGTACCTTCATCTAGGACGGACCCCAATACTTTTACCTGTTTCTTCCTTTTACCTGTGGACAAATCAGAAACAAAAGTACTTGGCGCAATACCTTTATCTAATAAAGAACGTAAAGGGCCCATCCAAGGACTGCCAATCGACGCAGGCTTCTTCGCCGTCCCATTTTCAATAAAATGGGAGGGCGGAGTCATGATATTAGTCTCCGACATTAAACCAGGGGGAAGGGAGCCCGCCCGAGACCCGGTCATTAAATCTTGAAATAAATCATCGGGCCATTGTTGGCACTCCTGACATCTATGGGTACAATCACAAGCAATATTGCCTCGACACGCAAGACAAACGGAATGTAAGTCGGTCGTTAATTTAGACTTCCCACAGACGGAACAGAACATAGAGGCCATTATTTTATCGGCAGATATACACAAGAATACTTCCCAACTTGATCTTTTGTTGCTTTGTAGACTTGTAGATGATGTTATCACTCGTTGTAAACGTAAAATCCTTCCGTAATACGCTGGAGCTTTACACACGATCTTTACAGTAGCTTAGCTAAGTAAAGAAGTGAAGATCTATTGTGATTGAGTGCTGGCGTGGGTGATTAGGCGGGAAATGAACTGTGCTATTGTTTTAATTTCTTCACTTGTTAATCCGTGTTTGCACACGAACGCATATGTCAGTAAGGTCAGTTTCACTGTGTAAAAAATGATGTTTTTTAAGAGAATATATGTCGTAAATTGTTTATATTCTTGTCTGTCAACTATTTCTTTTCCATTTGCTGGTGTGTTTTGTTTTTAATGGCATTCCTTAGGTCCATATATTAAATTTTGCGAATGTATTGCAAAAATAAAATCACGATGACGTACGGTACCGATTTTCATCGCTGGTCCATGATGTAAGCCGTGATTCACGCAAAATCGAGAGTGTATGTACTGGTGCCTGGAGCTGTATCATGGTATTCATCTAGCTAGTCATAATCAGCCCCATATTTGAGTTCATTGTGCTGTTTGGCTTGTTTTTGGAATTGAAATCTTTCACATCCAAATGAACTTCATAGTGCATGAAGCCCAATCTAAAACATGGCATCAGCCAGCCGATCATAAGGGGTGTGTCCATTTGCTATGAAGAGGAGAGACAACTCTGTGCAGACATTTTTATCTCAAAATGGCAATACGGCTGACAGAAAAAAAAAGTGATGGAAGCCGACTATACCTTTGTGTCTCCAGGCCCTTTCGGATCTTGCTGGGTGAAATCGAGAATAGTGGTCTTAAAACATACACAATTGTAACCTGCACTCGCCAAGGAATGCGACGAAGATCTAACACTCCCGCGTATGTTGCCATCTTGTCTAGTCAAATGCAGACTGCTTTACGTTAGTTACGATCGTGACCAATCTTTCGCAAAAGGTATTTACCTTTTGTGAAATCTATGAAATGAATATGAAATAATCGTAAGTTATCATCAACCTTTCGCACATGCATTTGCGAACGTTTCGCGAATCGTTTGCAAGAGGTGCACCCAACGTTTTGCGAGCAGTAACCAGTTTAATTGTTGGGTGTACTGCATCTTACATTGTGCACTGTACCACTATGCGATGTATTAATAGAAAAACACGATATTCATGAAGATAGACACAGAAATTATATATATGGACAATGGCTAGCTACTGAATGTTGGATTTGATGCTTAGTATTTTGCCTGTACATTATCCAATGGTTCCACAGGTCAGCCATATACTCAGAACATAGGGGCATGATGATATGGATGTGCATATGTTTTATGTTCCTGAGGCGAGTCGTTCTCCAGATATCTCGGTAACGATGTAACATATATGTTGCAACATATTCTGAACAAAACAAAGGGCATAACTCTGGAAAATGTAGACCGAGATCACTCAATTTCGATAGGGTTCTGTGGCAGAAGGATATGGATGGATGTGCACAACAGGTTTGAGGTTTTTGGGGCAAGTCGTTCTGAAGATATCTTGGCAATGAGAAAGCTGTGACAGACAGACGGATGGACGTTCATGACGACGACAATACCCTGGCTTCGGAGCTAAATGAATGTACTGAATGCAACCAACACAATACATTGTACTGATTTCCCTCTATGATCTATGCATTCCATTACCCATCCTGAGGGTTTGTACAACCTTAGCTACATGTAAAGTAATGCCCTTTAACAGCACTGGGCTGAAAAACATGGTCTCTGTCGAATTTGATCAACACAGCATTTGTGCTGGAGAAAACGAGATCGCTAATCATGCTACTGCTGAATGAACAAGTCGGATATCAACTATTTGACAAGAGCACACACGTCCATCTTCATTTTATCCAGCCAATTTCTACGTTCCCACAGGTTCCCACCTGCCTTGATTTATCTGACCCCCTTCAGTGTTCAAAATCCAAGGTGTTGATTTCACTTACGAACAAGAGACGAACCAATCAGAACGTACACATCGATTGTGAGTAAAGTGACATCATCCTCTATTTGCAGCGTCTTTCCTCGTAATACGGTGGTTTTATTAGCTCACTATATAGGTCAGCCAATCAATAACGCTCTTCTGCGACCCATTTCGGATTTCAAATGTTTTCGAGATCAGTGACGTCTTGTGTCTATTTTAAGTTCGTTGAACATTGAATTTGAAGGGGGTCAGATATATCAAGGGAAGTTCGAAGTGGGAACGTAGAAATTCGCTTGATAAAATGAAGAGGACACACGTCTTGTTCAGCAGTGAATTCTCCTATGGGTACTGGTTATACAGAGTATGCATACAAGGTAAAATTATAGGGACAGACAGAGCTGAAAAAACAATAGGTGTCTTCTTCTAGATAGGAAGAATATACATGTACACAACTAATTTGATTGATTGACACAGGCATTCAAAAGTTAACATGGGGGGAAAAAGGAGAAAAAGATAAATCTGAGAAAGATAAATCTGAAGAAGACATTTGCATCTCCAGGAATACCTGATTAATACAATACAGTATCCTGGAGATATTTTCCTGAGCTGTCAATTATAATTTTGACAAAAACGAAGTTAAATATCCTACTCACTCACTCACTACAATTTTGTCAATGCTACATTCATGGGACAAATCATAAAGTTTTCCCCGTTTCTCAATCTCGACCTGGTTACCAGAAGGACGACATCTCACTGACAGTTACACCCATTTTCTAAAGATAAGACTGGAACATTTACAGATGACCAGTACCTGTTATATCAAACAAAAGTAGTATACACGTTGGGCATGTGTGTGAATAAAATTATTAACTTTATATATCTGAAGTTCATACAATTTCAAGTAAAAGCATGGTCTGAATATGGTCCTGCAAACATGTATACCTTCATATATGTCAAGGCTTCAAAACTAGGACATTATATATAGGTGAGTGGGACTGACGAGTCCGAATGACTAATCAGTTTAAATGGATTGACCAAGTTGTGGAAAATCACTAGAAAATTTGTTATCCAGTATACATGGTATTGCACAAGCTATTACATGCACATGTATGTTCTGAACTTTGATCCTACAGTCAGGGGTTGAAACGTTCAAAATATTACCTGTCTTAGGTGACGGGTAAGAAATGAGTTCAAAATATTACCTGTCATAGGTGACGGGTAAGAAACGATTTCTACCAATCTCTCAACATTAGCCTGAATGCGCTATGATATTGCATAAATATGAAAAAAAAGTCTACCAGTACATGGAGGGCTGATTAGTAACCCATCAGAGAAATAGGGCACAAATAGGGCGCAATTAGGGTGCATTTAAGGCACAAGTAGGGCACATCACAGCTAGGGCCCAATTGGCGCAATTGGAGCGATTGCCCTATCTCCAAATTCTAGGGCACATTCCCGAGGGTCGCAATTAGGGTGCATCAGGGTGGATGGGATGAAGAAATAGGGCACAGTAGATAGACAAGGCTCAAGTTGGGCGCAGATGGGGCTCTTTTTCTGTGAGGGATGCTTTAAAGGTGAAATGAAAAGCTTTCCAATGTTCTGTTAAAATGTCATAAAACAAGAACTTCTATAGTTGTTACAAATATGTGTGGTAATAGTTCTGTGGCTTATTGTTTTATTTTGGGTATATGAGGAGTCAAAACTTATACCACCAGAAAACGAGAGCCAGAACTTTTAAAAACGTCATCGCTTGCCTCCCGTTGTTTTTGGAACGTCATGACGTTATAGTGGTCCTTGCTCATTCATCCGACGTAGCATGACGTCACATTTAAATAAAACTTGAACGAAGGAGACCGCTATAACGTCATAACGTTCTACAGACCAAGAGAGACAAGCGATGCAAGTTTGCAAGACGGATTTATAACTTAAATATTGTTATTAGTACAATTTTGCAAAATATATTTGCCCCAAAAAAGTATAAAAGTTATGTCACATAAGACAAGATGTATATAAGCAACATTTTAGATAAAATTAAAAGCTTTGCAGTTCACCTTTAATAAACAATTTGGGAGTTCATACACTCAGCTTGAATGTTTTGGAGAAAAAATGAACTGTGAAAAAAATGTTCTTCTGCTTTCTCCGTCAGAAAGTACCTGTCAAAGACAGAGGGACAGATGTTAATTTCCACCCCTGCTAGTACGAGAAAATATATTGTGCAATTGTTCATTCTGTGATTGGTTGGTTGGTTGGTGTTGTGGGTGCAGTCCACACCTAAATGCTGTGCAGCTAAAACCAGGCATGGGTTAGGGTCTTTGGCCATTCATAGATGTAAAATCTTCAATAAAAATATCTTCCTGAGGCCATCCTTAAAAATATGCCTGTTTCAGGTAACGGACCATTGCAAAAGATGGGTAGGTAGGTAGGCAATTTTTTTCTAATTTTTTTCTGATAGGCACATTTGAAAGTGGAGTTCAATCACCTACGACACTACAAATCTCAATATGGGTATATGTTGGAAAGTTTTGTCCATTAACATGACAAAGGAAAAACAATACCACAAAGGCCAGGAGTCTGGATAATTGAATTTATTCCATTTAGGCAGCCTTGGAAAGTGAAATTCAAATACCAACTAGGCCCATGGGCTATTATAGAAAGATTGCAATTGGGGTATGGGGGTGATTCCGAACAGTTCTTTGCATGAATACATTACAGACACACTGGCACTGAAGGAAATATTATAACACAAGAATGAATGAAACACACAGTGGCAGGACATCCAGCCCTCGCAATTCACTGTGGCAATCGGCACTGCCGCAGAGTTTGCGGCAGTAAAACCGTCCATCCACGGCAAAAAAAATGCCGCAGACGTCTGATTTTCCGATCTGAAAAATTATCGTGGGGCCAATGTTTTTATCAGATGGGTATTGTAATTTGAACAAGTAAACATATTATTAAAAAACAAGACGCAATCGAGCGTAGGTGTTAGCCGGTCTCATGGAGGTTCCCATTCCCGTTGTTCACATTACAATGCATTGCG